>VXBJ01007099.1:776587-804235 GCA_013400055.1 Nycticryphes semicollaris | reverse complement strand
AAAAAAAAAAAAAATCATCCTTTCTATTGGTACAACCCCCCAGGCCCTACTCAAGACCCATTTGCTTTCCATGGGCACCCCTTTAATGGATTCACAGGAGTGAGAGTCTGTAAGAACAGGACAAGCTCTAGCTAGAACAATAATGGAATTTTCTTACTTGCTTATCCCCAAACTAGCTCAAACACACTCTTGTGGATTACCCAGGTGGCCCTTTCAAGGTGAAGCGGTGTTCCTCCCGCAGCTCAGATGCTCCACTGTGCTGCTTCAGGCTCCAGAGATGCAAGCTGTTATCATCTAGCAATGTCACCAGCTGGCACTACAAAAACCACAAAATGCTTTTTTTTTTTTCCCAGAATCACAATATTAAATACAACACACTAAATCTAGCAATAAAGTTGCTGCTGCTCATAATTTTCTGCAGAAACAAGACTGAGGAGCCAGCTGCAGTTCTTTATAGCAGCAGGTATACACTGCAGCAGTGCTGTTAGCTAACAGCGAGGGATTTGGGAGGAGACAAGAAGTAGTCTAAAGACTGAAAACCCTCTTATATAGAGGACAAAGGCACAGGTTATCACTGTGGGGGATGACAAGGATTTAAGCTCTTGAAAAAGCTCAGCCTGTGCTGTTAAAGCTCAACCAGGCAGCTGCAGGCTCTTAGCTCACCACGGTTTGCTGAAACACACCCCAGCTTTGGGTGGGGTTGACAGTCTACTACACCACACTCCTTGCATTCTTCATGTCCAACCTCATTCTGGAGGGTTGTGTCAGAGTCCTTTTATGAGCCCAGCCCTGCTGGCTGCATGTTCAAATTGAAGCATTTTACCTGCTGAAGCCACACCTGGTGCAACACTCCCCGTGGGAGTTTCAGCTTATACCATTAGTTAAGCAAACAGACACCCAAAACCACCTCAAGAATTAAATCCCTCTCAGAGAGTCCACTCGTGCTATACTGAGGGCATCAGTCAACAAAGTATGTGGCCCAGACACCAGTCTGCCATTCAGGGGAAGGGAGGGAAAGTAGTTAGTCACCAGACATTTAGAAAATTCTGCCTTCCTATTTTCAGTTTGGGGATTCCTGAACAGTTATTGCCACAGGAGCAAGATTCAATACCCCAACACACAAAGGCAACAAGCTTAACAGCCAGAGAGGTTAGCAGTGCTGTTCTGAACTCATGAAAATAATTAAATCAGTTCAGCAGCAGCTACTGTTCTATCTGCTCTGCAGAAGAAAGACCACCCAGTCCTACTGAAAAAACAGGGGCTGCAAACGGAAAAGAAAGTTCTCACTTTTGCAACGGATTGCCCGAACCATTTTGGTCTTATTACCATTCCTAATACATTCCTTGAGATAAATGACTAACAGTTACAAACAATAAAGCTACTCCTAAGTTTTACCGAGCATCTCCACAGCAACAAGTGCTGCTGAGAGCAGAAAATACACTGGGATAAGTATTCCCCTCCAAGCAGTATTTGAATACGCTTGGTAACAAGAGCCCAGTTGCCTGGAACAAACTCAACACCTGTTTAAGAAAGGTCTGCATGAGTCACAGAGGGACTGAAAATACACTTACCTGATCAGGTATAAAGTGAATCTGCATTACAGTATTGTTTTCTTCATGTAAACCCATGAACTCCACCCCAGGAGCACCATATCTGAAGAGTTCGTTGAGGATCTACAGTATTTAAGGTGACCCACCGCTACACTTAAATGATAAGAAGCTCGCCGACAAGCAAGATGAAAGGAGATTAGTTTGAAACCATGTTTTATTGTTAGTGATCTGGACTGAAAAGGACAAATGCAAATATACTTTGATTTTATACGCTTGTGGCCTGTTAGACACACTACAGGAGAAACACGGAAGTTTACTTCATCCTTTGAGAATATGCAGAAGAGGTGCCTGGACCCTGGTTTTTCTCAGGGATGTTTAGTGGTTTCCCAGACACTACAATCCTGCTTAACTAATTTGTAACCAAGAGACAGATGGCTGCCGCCCGCATGGGGAGTCCAGCCTCTGAACACAAAACACCACCGGGAATGAATGATTAAGCAGGCAGAGAGTGCACCAACTTTTCCTTTCTGGGCTGAGTGACATGCCTGTTTTACAGCTTGCCTAACTGGTACTGTGCCATGGGAATCACCTCAGCACCTTGAATAGTCACAAAAATCAGACTGGATGTCATTAGCTTAAAAAAAAAAAGTCCCCACCTTCAAAGTTCAGATCTTTTATGCCTGGATGGTCAAAAACTCAGGAAGCTTGTGACTTTATTACTGTTTATAAATATGTGGGGGGTGAGTGTCAGGAGGATGGAGCCAGGCTCTTCTCAGTGACAGGCAATGATAGGACAAGGGGCAATGGGTACAAGCAGGAACATGGGAGGTTCCACTTAAAGATGAGGAAAAACTTTTTCATGGTGAGGGTGAGGGAACACTGGAAGGGGCTGCCCAGAGAGGTTGTGGAGTCTCCTTCTCTGGAGACATTCAAAACCCACCTGAACACGTTCCTGCGTGACCTGCTCTAGGTGTTCCTGCTCTGGCAGGGGGATTGGACTAGATGATCTTTCAAGGTCCCTTCCAATTCCTAATATTCTGTGATTCTGTGAAGCTGAAAGCATTTATGAGTTCAGTTTTAAGAATTGCTTTAAAAAAAAAAGAAAAAGATGAGGAGGAACCCTGCCCCAAATATTTAAACAACCCTGGAATTTACAACATGAAGGATTGCTAAACTTAGGCCAGATCCAGTCTGACCCCTTCTGCATAGCAAGAGCAAAGACTCTTAAAGACTCTTGTCTAGTATCTGCATCAGCTCAGTTTCTGTTTGAGCTACAGTTCAGCTCTTAGCAAGATAATCCCATTCTCATCAGATTCAAACCACTTCAAACCTAAGCACACTGTTCCAGTGTTCCAAAACCCCTTGACTGCAAATTTATACTTAGTCTGACTTTTTATAGTGTCTTCAAAGTTGCATATTCTGATGTGTCAGAGAAACATAGCCAAAGTTGTTCAAAAGAATACAGTTTGATGGCTCCTGATCGCGTTCCAATGGCCATGAGGCGGAGAAAAGGGCTATAGCCCAGTGCACTGGGTTGATGAGGAAATCCATGTTCCACAGTCTGGTAGAGAGAGAAAAAAAAATCATGACGAACAGCATATTTTACGGACATTGTTTTATACAGCTGAAACCCAGCAGTTAAATATGGCACGGCAGTCAGAAATACAGCACTTAGTGGCAGCATTTTCTGTTGAAAAGTGTTCAAACGCTGGTTAGATCTACTGAGCAACAGCCCAAGGATGAACCTATTCCAAGAACCCCTGGCTCCACAGCCAGGATATACAGAAGTGTAACAGAAATGAAAGAGAAATATTCTGAAAACAGTAACCCAAGCTGCTCTTTATGTTAAGATTATAAATAACTCTGCATAAGCACAGCTCACTCACTCACCACAATACTCTCCATCACTCCACATCAACTTTACTTCTGCAAACCAACTGCTCAGCACATTTCAAAGTCTGACACAAATGCTGCATATTGTAAGGTCAGCTTTATCTGCCAAATTCCACACAGGTCAGCCTTCGTGACCTCCTCCTGTTGATTGACATCCCGAAATGGTGCAAAGCTATGAAGAACTACCGAGTGAACATCAGAGCTCGTCAAGAAAACTAAACAGATTGCCCCTGTGGGGCAGTCAGGAAAACTAATGTAACCGAAATGCATTTTCCAGAGGTACAAGGAACACTGGAACTTAATGAGAGCAGGAGCCTGGGAGGCCACCTCAGACTAATTCAAAGCCATTTACTAATAAAGAGATGTCAGTCACTATCACAGGGAGCAGTGTGTTGCTTGGCTTTAGTGGCCTCCCTAAAGTAGAATTTGCACTGCACTAAGAGGAAGATTTGGAGTATGTTGGACCTACCACACTTAGCACGGCCAATGCATTTATACACTATGGAATAACATTCTGCCATACTTACAGGATGCAACCAAGCTGCTTGTAAAACACCTCAGTCAAGTTTTTAAGAAGTGCTAACGTACAGCTATTGTCATTGTTCAAACAAAACAAATATGCATGAGTGTTCAATAACATATAGCCATGTACAGAGGGATTTGTGTACCCAAAAATGACTAGGCCTACTTCCTGGAAAACCTTGTTATCCTTACAGTCCCAGCTTCTGGAAAATACTTTCTTCTAAGGCAAGCTGGTCAGCTACAAAATAGGAATTTGTTACAAAACAGCCCAAGANAAAAAAAAGAAAGAAAGAAGGAAGAAACAGCAGGGGAGAACCTTTCATCTACTCCATCTACAGAATTAAGCACATGCATCTCACTCCCATCCTCATTTCCATCATGTCTTTGAGACAGAGCTACCACATCACTTGGCTTTATGGTTTATTCAGCCTAAAAGTAACACCTGGATTTTATTTCCTGCACAGTGATTTCCCAACTTAATCCCTTGCAGGAGAATCAAATAAAGCAGTTTCATTTCTGCGGTCAGACCATTAGCCATTAGTGCTCCCAGCTGCTACAAAGTAGTTTAATGCCTTTTACTAGTCCTGCTCAAAAACACAGAGATAGGAGGATACAGCTGACTCCATAACCTCCCAGATTACTTCAATTTTAGCCATTTGCTCACCATTCATAAATTTTAAAAATAGATGTCCTTCCTCTAAATCATCAGTTACCTCAGTCTGGGGTCTATTAGGGGAAGATGAGATATTTTAAGAGACATAAAATTGGAAATACTGAAGCATTTCCCAATTTTCTGCTTGCCAGCTCATAAAAGTGGGCAAAGGAGTAGTTACTCATTTTTAACCTTTTATATGTAGTAAATTGTGATTAGGGCTACTGGCTCCAAGACTGCTGAGCCCTGAGACCGATTTCCCTTTATGACAACTTAATCTGCAGCCTTACTTCTTAAAAAGGTAAATTAATATTGTTTGTATTATTAAAAGTAAATTTTGATATGTCAATCTTTTTAACGTCACCCTTGAAGTTGTTGCAAACCAACCTTTGCTTAGCTACACATATAAAACTTCTTAGAGGAGACTGTATGAAATTAGGAGCTTATCTATGGAGTCCGAATTGAAACAGGGCAGTTTTCTAATCCAGCACAGGCAAAGAGGAATTTCTCTGTACAGTGACAGCTACTGAGACAACACAGAAAAGCTTCCTGGTTGTCAAAGTTGTGGGAGCATGAAGCATGGTATACAATTCTGGGAAGAAGATTCAAGGTGACATGTTACCTTAACAACAAATCAGACATTTAACTGAATCAGGTGTAGAGCAATAGACACCTTTCCATTCACCCCCAAAACAGAGTGAGGAACTTGTTAGGGAGATACCAGTGGAACTCCACTGTTAGTTTTAGTTTCCACTTGTTCATAGTCATGTTCCCTGTCATATCATTAGCACAACTAGGTGCTAGTTCAAATGAAATATCAATTGAGATTTCTTCCAGCCCAAAGATAAGGCTTTAGCCATAATTCTCATAATAGAAAACCATGACTTACACAACACTGTACTGCCTGTTAGGATGCTGTCAATACTAGCCTTAATATTGGCCTAATTATATCTTAGGTTTGATGTGTTAATTTGTAAACACATTAGACAAGTCAATAAAAGCTTTAATTTTCAAGTAGGAGACCTATGACCTGCATAACCAAGTATGTACCATTCAGGTACATAATAAAAGGAGGGAGATGGTTTTCCTCAGGTTTTCCTTCAATAGAAAATTTGAAGTACCCTCACATCCCATAGACAAATTTGCAAAAGCTACAGTAAGGGAAGTACCTGAAGACGACTGCAGAAAATAGCACCGTGTGCAGAAGCACAAGAAGAGAGTATCAGTAACAACCACGGTGTGTTACACAACCATTTATGCAGTAAAGTAAATGTACTAATGGTTTCTGATGGCTTTGAACCTTCAACCAAGATGTCCGTAAGATGCAATGAAGATAACTCCCTCCTGTGTCACTCAATTGTTTCCACAGCCAGGCGAAAACAGGCATCAGGGTGGCTTTTTGGCTGTATTTGACACCACCAGGGCCAGGCATTCACATTCACTGTACTGATTACCCACATCTTCTTATTGCACTTATTTACACCCAATTGTTCAAGTCAGCTTTCCAGCTGCCCTCCCTCCCCTTCTCTTGGGCAGCTTTCATCAGCCAATCCTTTCACCTGCTCAGCAGGTAAACCCAGCAAGGGGGAGCGAGGGGGGGCACAATGCAGGAGAGGTTACAATGGAGCCTTTCTAAAGAACTGAAATAAGAAACTGGAGTGCCCACAATGTGCCCTCCCTCCTCAAAAGGGCTTTTGTTTCTTGGAGGAAAGGTAGGAGCTTTCGTTTTCATTTTCCTCAGACCACAGATTTGTCATTCTCAGTAAAAGTAAGCCTCATGTCAGCAGCATTAAATAACAGAAATGCTTCATGTCAGTCATATTTACTGCAGGAAAAAAATGTGGCCAAATTTAACAGTTGTTCCCAGCCCACACTAAAGCTGTGCAGGTGAAATTCAGTGCTGTCTTCCTTCTTTCATTTCTCTCTGCTTCTCCTCTTGGATCATTTTATGACAAAACAGAGCCAAACCCAACCACAGGCAATACAAACCCTGTACCTTTGATAATGTGTCTTTTGAAGAAACAATGAAGCCTGTACGTGTTAAATCTACTTTGCATAGAGACTAATTCAGTATTTAAGACAAGCTATCCATCACAGGGTTAGAAAGACTGAAAAGAGGTGGAAAAAAAAAACATGAAGCAGTAAATTAAATGCAATGTTCCCAGTTTGGTAACATTCAGCTGTAAGACAGGCTGGTTCACCTGTGCGTTACCCATCATCTAGTCTGACAATGCCAGCCTGAACATGTTTGTTCTGCAGGGGTTGGACTGAGCCAAAGGCATCCAAATACTACTTCCAAAAGCAGGATAAACTTAAAGATGACGACTGCCAAGTCCACATACCTTATCCTTCATTCTATCCACTGAGCTAAAAACAGATTCTTGCAACAGGTACACACAAGTATGGGAAGTTCTTACTCAGAGAGAGAAACAGATATGCAAAGCTAAGTGACAAGCAGAATTTAGGAAGGTGTTTGTTGAAACAAACACAAGTTTGGGGACAGTTTGAAGGGCTTGTCCAGTGGTCAATCAGTCCTTGAAAACCACCTGGACCACCATTATCCACAACAGAAATGCAAGAGTGAAACAGTAAAAAAAGACTGCAACCTACTGAAATTTGAAGGAGTAAAAAAAAAAAAAAAAAAAAAAACCCCACCCCCAATTAAAAAGACTTTTTAAATTGAAGTCCATTACTAGGTCAGCATGGCCAAATACATTCCATGGTATTAACACTGAACTTGTGTAGCATTATGCATTCATATTCAAATACGGTGTAAACAATAAAACAAGGGCAGGAATCCCCAGCACTTTTAATGTCCAGACCTTCCATTTAGTCACTACCAGCATCACAGGTAGTCACACACCAGAGAGGTGCACATACACCATGCAACTTCTGTGATCAGCAACTTCACAGTCCCACAAAACATTTCCCAAGCAGGTTCTTAACCAGAGGTGTTTCAAAGACCTCAAATACCGAGTGTTTAAAAACTTGCTTACCAGCACTAATGTGCTCGCTTTACAGGCACGGGACAAGACAAGGGCAGTCTTGGCACAGAAAGTACCGCGTTTCTTGCCTCCTTGAAATCACAACCTTCAACAGGTCAGAGTTAAGGTCCAACTTTCCCAGGGGTTCTCAGTCTAACTGTGAGTAGATGTTTATTTTATCAAAGGGTAGAGGCTTTCAAATGATCCATTGTCTCTAGAGATACTGGAATGGGACACATAAGAAATTGGGGAAAAAAGGAAAAAAAAACCCAACGCTTTATGCAAGAGAAAAGTATAATGTAAAGATTCTACTATAATGTAATGGTCTAATGTTGATTCTCTTTCCGATTCTTGTTAGAAAAGAACAAGCTACTGTGGCTTAAAAGTGCAAATGCATTTTGCAAGGCCTTTAATTACCAAGTTGCTAATAAGAGTAAACCATTAGGAAGTGTCCAAAGCAGTTGACTCCCTAGAAACAAGATGCAATTTTTACCTTCAGGACTCAATCAAATGGAGTCACAAATCCTAATGCCAGCTTCTAATATATTTGGAAGTTTCCCTCTGCTGCAAAACTCATTCTTTCAACCCCGTTTTGCATCATCCAAATTAGTCTGTCTCTGGCAGGTACAGTTTGGCCAAACTTTCTCATAAGAGAAAGGCACAATCAAGGAAGAGACATCCCTGTAACAGCAAAGGTTTTTCCAAGGCATATACAATTTTATAAGCTTATAAACAAATCTGACCCATCTCTGGGATGTCTTCTGAAGCTGATATTGCATTCAGCTAAATGCAAGCAACTCAGTCCTGGCCTTTATTTACTGAAAAATTTATTTCATCTGCACTAGCATTTCCTCATGGTCGCAAGCAGAAAATAGGCCTGACAAGGCCTTTATGTTTCCCCAACAGGAGGGAGGTATGCATGGAAATGGTGTGGTTTAGTACCAAATTACATTAAATCATTCATCACAAAAATCCAAAGTTCCACTTTAAGTATGTATCTACATTAGAATTTTAATGAATCACAGAGGTTAGTTCCTACACTGACTTCATTTATCCATTACTTTTCAGAAAAACTCCATTTAAACCTTGGAAACTGAAAACACACAAATATACTTCTAATACACAATGAAGATGTAAGTAGCCATTAGCCTAGCAATGAATTAACACCAGGCACTTACAGAGATGAAAGCACTATGCTCCTGGCCAGGGCTCAAAAGAAAAAGGCCCAGAGTGTTAGATAGATAGCACAGCCATCACCATTTCCTCTCCACAGAGGGAAGGAAAAAACTAGATGCAGATTCAGGCTAAGATAATACCAAATCCATTATTAATGGCATTTGTACTGCCTGGGTGCTACCACGTTTCTACAACAGACTTTTAAGTTCACATTTAAAAACAGAGGTATATTTATATACCCAAGTATAATCACAGAAAAAGAACTATGGCTTCAGCTGCGTCACAAGCTGTAGCTTATGCGTATCTTTAGAAAAATGTTTACTTTCATAGGGTTACTGCAAAGACTACCTATAACATAAATAGTCACAGCACCGTAGCAGGACAGTCTACAGAACACTCAGAGTATAGAAAAGCTGCCATGAAGATCACTTCTTTCAGCAAGTGCCACTCAACAGCATGATAATATCCTTTTCCTTAAAAAAAAAAGCCAGAATTGAGAACATGCTCACAAGCTCGAAGAAAACTAGTCAGGCACTTTGGGGAAAAAGGACAGAATTGAAAAGAGAACAAACCACCCCTCCAAAATTCAACTTTTTCACCCACACGCGAGTAGTTTTCCCTTCCCTGTACACTGTGCAGTGGCTCAGGACAGATTTGCCTTGCACACACATGCCCTGAAGTTTGAGGAAAGCACTGTACCTTGTTAAACTGGAAAAGGTCACGTTTAAGCCTCTCTCTCACTGGATCGTGTCCGGGTCTTAAGAACCTTCTCATCTTCCTTGCTGTAGTATCTTGGCACCAAAAATCCTAACAAACAAAGAGAAGCAAATCCATATAAACAAAAGCAGCCTGAGAAGAGAAGCAGGCAGAAGTAGGTTATTTATTTTGGTTTAGCAGGTAACACAAATCAGCCAGAGCAGAGTAAAACATTGCTATCGAGTAACTAAAACCTGATACCACCACAGAGTGGCATATCTGATGCAGGACTCACACACCACCATTTCTACAGTGCTAGAGCAAATCACTAACAATAAGCCACAAGGAATTTAGAAGTGTTTTTACACTTGGCCATTCTGCTTCAGTTGACCTTCTCCAAAGAAGGCACAAGCAAAACCGCAGCATTTGCATAAACATTTAGACAAACCCAATCTAAAGGCAAACTCCCAGGCTCACAGGCATTATTGACTAGTATCAGTTTTCACCCCAGGTAACCCTCCAGCTATTGAGCTAAAAAGAGAAAGAATCCCATTTTCAGCTTGCTCCATGGGTACGGCAGAAAGGGCGCTGTGCTGCCTGCAGGGTAGCTGCATTAATTATTAACTTGCTTTTGTAAAATATCAAGCCTAACTCCCTGCTCAAGGTGGGGGTAGGGGAAGGAAATTTTGCACCTGCATTTCAACATGCAGCTTAGAAGCACAAACCTTTCAGTATCTCTCACTGCCTTGTCTCTCACAGCACCAGGAGGATCCAAGCAGGACAAATTAGACCTGACTTGTAACCTAGTGATCACACTGGGGATACCAGGCTACAGCCTCAGATTCTGTACATACAAGCTAAGAGACTCTTTGTCACATCTCCCCCCTGCAGAGGTGCTAAGTGACAAATAAAACTCTTTCTACTCAAGAGCAAAGGTTTGAATAATATCCTGATGATTTGCCTTGGGACAAGTGCTCCTGCCTGCCCTAGCCATCTTTCACGAGCTCCAGTTTCCAATGTATAGAAAGCTCAGCTGTTCGTGAAGCAGCTGCTGGACACTCCACTCAGTATTTTATTTTAATTTGTTGGACAGGAAGTGATAGCAATTTACCAGCTACTCTGCACACAAGAACACTGGAGAATCAGGACAGAAATTCTATAGTAACCCATCGCCAGAACAGGTTCATACACACATACAGGAACACGAGGAGCAGTGGGGAGAAGGCTACTGTCTTTCCCAGAGAGGGACCTGGAGCACCAAAGGGACTGTCAAGGCAACAGAGGGCCTTGGGCCCTTGTTCAAATGGTGAGGCTGGAGAGCGATTGAGGGAAGAAAGATTTCACAGCCCATCCACATAGATGGGAGCAGCAGAGCTGGCAAACAAGGTGGCTGTCTGTATATTCCTGCCAATAAGGATGGTCTTTGGCTAATGTCTGAAATCAGCCAGTTGTTCCTGAGGAGCCTGAGTTGTTTTTCAAATGGTTTCTAGCAAGGCCTTACCAGCTCTGAAGGACCAAAAAAAGGAAATGGTATTATAAACAGGATACTCCATAGCCATATTTTGAGAAGTCTCTTTAGAAACTCCCTGAGCCAGAACTTGTACCTCTTTGGTGCACTGCTCCCCTTTTACCTTTCCTGCTCCGAAATCTCCAGCCACCTCTGCAGAGCTCGCTGAGAGGACTGCAAGGCAGCCTTGGTTCAGAGGACCAGCAGATCACATCAGCACCAAGAGACTGAGCCCCTTAGTCTCCACCTAGAATCACTAGCATCTCCACTCACCACAGAGAAAAGTGGCTCTGAGCAGGCAGCCGCAGGCATCTGTGTTCATGATCCATGGCATTAGCACATGCAGGGGTCAAAAATGTGCACAAAACCACATGTAGCAGAGGACCCCAAAAAGAGAGGAAGAATGAAAGTGGAATGCATATACAAGAGAACATATTGGAAAGTATATCCTTCTACAATGATCCAGGTACTTCAACTGAAGTTTCAAAAATTGTACCAGATCATAAGTCTTCTTTCACCAGACATTCCTGAGAGAAAGAGTAAATATAGCCTTGTGAAAATATGTCTCTCCAAGCTAGCAAAGCTCCAGAGCAGTGAGCCTCTGCTGCACTATGCAAGAAGAGCATATCACACCCATGTATAACACCCAGTTTGCCCTTAGCCAGACAAGGAAAGGAAAGTGCCAAAGAGACACACCCTATCCCTCTGTCAATCAATATCCTGGACCTGTTAAACTAGGCAAACCCACAGAGAAACTCTACTAATTACCCTCCCCGCTTTAGAAGAGAGACCTCCTCAGCTGTGACAGCAGAAACAAACTCACTGCTACGAGCAAAGCAAGGAAAAGAGAGGGCTTGATTTGACAGAGTCACAACTTTCTATTTAACACCCTGGTAGAATGTTGTATCCTGAAATATTAGTTGCATCTAGAAGTGTGCTGTTTTAACCTGCTTATGCAAGAGATGTAGAATTCACACTCCAGCCCACAACAACTTGCTCAACTGGCTAAGGAGCAGAGTAGTTCAGAATTAAGCAGAAACTCACTTGAAGAACCATCATCCTGGCAAGCTGATGTGTCCATTACAATCAGACAAGGCATGCTACAAAAGTCACCTCTCCTTGACTTGTATCAGGGTTTCATGTGTGACCAAAAATTCCCGAGTGGCACAGCACAGGAGGAGAGGAGTGGATAAGCAGTTTTGAGGAAAGGCAAAGAAGAAACAGTGAAGAGAACAGCATCCACTGTAGCACAGATTGTCTAAGCAGAATTATTCTTAAAAGTTACAAGGCTCTTGTCAATTAGAAAAATTTTCTTTTTTGTACAAGTGTGTGTCTTTTCCAATTCAGGAAAAACAAAGATTCCACAATCTGTATAATCTTATCTTCCAGATGCACATTTACATATTAGCAGACCAGTTTCTCTCCCACACACCTTCGGTGTCTTACATAAAACTCCAACCCCATGTGCTCTGCAGTTATCTCCCAGCCAGCATTTACAACCATATGGTAACAGTTGTGGCTACCAGTAGCCAGAGAGAAATTCTCCAGTAGCCTCTGAAGCTGTGCCAGGTCTGCGTGTATCTAATGTTCTTCTTTTCCAGGGAAACAATTCTTTAGGTTTTCAAAGATGAGGCTCTTACCAGAAACTATGTGCAATGTCCTCTTCTTCTAAGATGCATTGAGGTCAACTGTTTATAGGCAACAATAGCCCAAAGCTGAGTCAATCCCAATTGCTCATATTCAGTACATGGCCACCTGACAGCAAAGCTCAGAGCGCCCTGTCCATCGAGCTCCTGCTGCTTCGTTAGCTGAATGCTTACCTAACTACGATTAGATCCAGCCGCAAAACAAAAGCCCTTCACTATTCATACAGAAAGGCAATGAAAGCAAGATCCTGTTTCCAATCACAGACTAAGGAGCAGTTAACATTGAAACCAGATTGCATTCTGGCTTCCTTGCTCAGCTCAGTTCATTTCAGATGCTGGGATTTATGGCAAGTACCCATCTGTCTCACAACAGACACATATTCAACAGAAGGTTAAATGCTTCTTCCTAGGAGAAGCGTTACTTGTTCCTCACTGCTATGCCTTAGCAATCCCGTCAGAGCTCCATGTTTTGCTTTCCCTTCATTGCTTTTGCTCACAGCAACGTGTCTCGATGTCCATGCACAGCTTGCTGAGACACTCAGGATTTTTACCATTGACTGGGCACGGGGTGCAGGGGAATCATCCTTCGTACAAATTTGTCACCATTTTTGCTTTTGTCCTCCCATGATGGTGGAATTTCCAGCCAAAAACCCAATCACCAATGTTGTAAGGCCCAATCACATGAGTTATTCCAGCCTTACAAGATGAGGAAGGCCAGGTCAGAAGTTTTTACTATGTAGACAGCATTAAGTGTGGATATGGTCCCAAGTTAACCCCACAAACATACCCATAATGACTTGATTTTGCTCATGTAGGAGAGATGCAAGGTACCATCTGTGTTCTTCCTTGGCAACCTTACTCAACTTGAACAGGCTTTCATCGGGACACAGTCCAACAGCTTTCTTTTTAAAATGCCATTGAGTATCTCAAGAGCTCTTAAATCTTGCCCTGCTTTAGGTCTCCTTTTCATTCCTTCCTCATCAGCCCTTCCTGCTCACAGGTTCTTAAAGGGAGAACTGCTACCTATGCATCTGATAATACTTTATCAACCCTGCTAAAATAAGAGAGGCCTTATCAACAAGCTTTGTTTGAACTACAAGCAGTTACTGCTCCTATAACAAACAGTCACTGCCATGGCCTTGTCTGAACTAGGTTTCCTCCTGCGCTCAGAAATTTGCCTTGTTCCTGTTACCAACATGCTCAGCAGCAACAGAACAAGAGGCCAGATTAAAAGCACAGGAAAAAAACTTTTCCTTAGCATCAACAATCTCACAACAAGCATCATTTAAACACCAATCTTACCAAGTTAATTGATTACAGGAGCCATCAGAGTCAGGCATGACTCGCTGTGAAATTATGAATTTCAGAACACTTTTCGCTTGAAAACGATGAAACAATCCCTAACTATTCTTTAACTGCGCAGTCACTATAAAGTTCACCTCCACAATCATGCTCAGCTGTAACACACTATCAAGACAGATACTCGAGAAGAAAGCACAAGCCAAGCAGAGCAGCGAGAGCAAGGGAAGGAGCCGTTGCAGCATGTGGGAAGCTTGGAAGTGTAAGACACCACTCCCTTTTCCCAGGATAAGAGTTCACCGGGAAGATGCTGTAACAACATTAATCTCATAGTTTAATGAGACCATACAGAGATCTCCCTCACGTAACACAGCTGCCCATCAACTGCTAACTCCTCAGCATGCAGTTTTATAAACCGGAGAGTGTTCAGTTGCAGCTTGGATACAGTAGTCGGGCACCAGCAGGGAGGCAAACCAAAGGATCCGCCTGTAAAAAGGATTTATTTTTGTGAGCCTGGAGAGACAGGCAGTTAAACGAACAACTGAACAGACTGTGTCAACACTACGTGCAGGTGGCTGCCCTCCCAAAACGAGGAAAATATTAAATAAGAGATCAGAGACAGATTCCCCAAGAACTCTTGGGAAGTAATTGAGAACCAATCCTATAAATCAGGCAAGTTCATGTACTTCCACAGCTTTGTGCCTGGAGTTACCAAAGACCGCCCACTTGCAATGAACTTACTAATTGTGCAAACCTTTTGTGTCATTACGACTCTTATTGTGTTCTCCTTGTCATAGGAGCATGACAACATGAAGCTTCAAAACGCAACAGCAGAACAAAGTCTTTGCACTGAACAACATTATTGCTCATGGTGCAAAACTTCTTTGTCCACTTCTCTACACAAGTAGGATTCAAGTGGAAGAGCGGCTTGTAACTTTGGAACACATTTTACACCAAACACAGTGGGTCAGTGGAGTAACCCACGGAAGCAATTGCTTCTTAAAACAACACAAAGAGATCTAGCTAGAAGAAACTTTTAGATGAGAATTAGAGTTTCCATAGAATTTCTGCCCAGAAATCAAGCCAGTCCCAGGACATCAGCAGCATCACACACCTTTATTGCACAAACTGCATTACATTATATATGCTTAAAACATCTTAGTCTTTGACATCTCTCCAGCCTCCATGTCAACCAAGAAAAAAACCCATAATCCTTCCATAATCAAATCCCAGTAACAAGGGCACTACTGTACCAAAAAACCACTAGACGATACAGGACTCACAACTTCTTTATCTCCTTCAATAATTTTCTTCGGTCAGTAGTTTCAGCAGATGCAATTTGTTCAAAACCAAGTAAAAGGTGTTCCTTGGCACCATCCTAAGAAAATGTTCAAGAGCTCTTCTCCCTTTTCAATACCGTAAACTAAACGGAGCCCCTCAGATGGCTCCAAGCAGCACTGAGCAGGATTAGGGACTGCTCACTACTTGCACAGATCATCCTCGTCCCCTCCATGGGCCAGGCTGTCTTTACGAGGAACGTGCCAGGATGCACGGAGAAGCCTCAGTAAGTACCACCGCTTTGCATTCCGCTTGCCAGAAGCACCAGCTTCCCCAGTCAAAGCCAAAAATCACCAGGCAGCTGCTTTGGGCACTCAGCTTCACCTGGGACTTGGTAAAGCAAGATATTCCAGTTGACTGAACTGCTCTCAGATGACTACAAAGAGCGTTCCCCATCGAGCAACACGTTACAACGGACAACGTTGATTATCCCAGCAAAGCTGTCTCCCTACCTTGTCACCATCCACAAAGTTAGTGCCACTGCGCTCCAGCAACACAGACCCAGAAGTCTACTTCATCCACACCGTTAACAACGCTAAATATAAACACACAAACCTTCCTCCAAAGCCAAGGTTAAGTCTCAGCCGCAGGAGAGGAGATGTCAGTAACCAGCTCGTTCCCATGCTACAACTGCAGGGCAACCCCAGACAAAAGCTAAACAATTTGTTTCACCTGTTTGTTAGAAGTTACCTGCTCCCTCAATCCATCAAGCTCTTACAGCTTCAGAGAGGGAAAAGAAAACAAACCAAAACCAACAGTAACATGATATATTTAATATGAGCAGGGAGTTGAAGAAAAAAAGAAAAAAAGAAAAAAAGAAAAAAAGAAAAAAAGAAAAAAAGAAAAAAAGAAAAAAAGAAAAAAGAAAAAAGAAAAAAGAAAAAAGAAAAAAGAAAAAAGAAAAAAGAAAAAAGAAAAAAGAAAAAAGAAAAAAGCGCGTCCCAAAGAAGACACTGCAACTCTTATTAATCACATCTGCTCGGAACCAGCCGCAGCAGATGGAGACCTGCAAGGCCAGGTTGCAGGCAGGGACATCTCCCACGGCAGGAGGCGGCAGCAGCAGCGCGAGGGGCCACTCCTGGACGGGTCCCGGGAGGCCGCCGCTCTCACAGGAGCTCCCGTTACCGGGCCGTAACCGGCGCCCCGGGAGCTGAGGGCGAAAGCAGGAAGTTATGGAGCAGGAGCCACCGCCGCGACCTCCACCAGGAAATCTTGGAAGTTGTACGAGCGGGCCATGGCCGGTGTCCCGGGGAGCACTGGGACACGGGGGACGCCGGGTGCGGGCAGCCCCTGCGCGGCCGGGTAGGGGCGGCACCGGCCTCGCTGGAGCACGGCAGCGCAGAGAGCTCGGGAACCCCGTGAAGTGGACCCCCCCCAACCCCCGGTGGCGGGGAGACTGGCGAGCACCTGCCACCTCCGCCAGAGGGTTTCCGGGAGCGAGCCCCGCGGGGCGCCGCAAAGACCCGAAGGGGCGGACACCGCCCCCGGCCGGCAGCAGCGAACCCTGCCTGGGGCCGCGCTGGCCGGACCCTCCCCGCGGACCCCCCCCACTTTCCCAGAGCTAACCCCGCCAGGCCACCCCCGGTCCTGCACCCCTTTCCCCGCAGAGCCCCAGCAAACCGCGCTCACCTGCGGGGCCTGGAGCCGGGCCGCCCCGGCCTCGCTGCGCTCCGCGCCCGCTCCCCCCTAGCCTGCGCGGCGGCGGCGTCCTGCCTCCCTGGGCACCTCCGGGAGGGGTGCGGTGGGGCGGGGCCTCACATAGGACCGCCCCTCTTTGGGCGGTATCATACATATGCAAATAACTATAGCAGGGCGGGGTTTCGTATGCAAATTAAAGTGAGCCACGGCCTTTCCCCCCCTTTCATCCGTCGCGGACATGAATAATTCAGCAGCCCGCTCCCTCGGAGCCAATCAGAAAGCGGCCACCCCCAGGCGGGCGGGAACACTGCCTGGCTCCGGGGAACCCGGGCACCGAGCAACTGGCCTAGGCGACGGGTGGTGAGGCGGGAGAGCCGGCTGCTGTGCCGTGTCAGTCCCCCTCCACCCGGCTCCGCCAGGGGCGGGGACTTGGCACCTTCCTGCAAAAAAAGAAAGGCTTAACAGAAAGTTGAAGCCTTCGTTGGAAAGAGCCACCCAACTGCTGCTGTCTCGCTACACAGCTCGGCCCGTGTCCTGCCGCAGGGAACAGCTGGGCAAGGAATCAGTAGTTATGTGGAGTGCAATGGCAGCCCGAGGTCTGCCAACCTCTCTGCACCCATGCAAAAGCTTGAAATTACCTCTGACAAGGGGCCAGTAACAGTCATCACCTCACCCAAGCTTCCACAAGTGCTGTTTTTCAATTAAAATATTTGTTTCTATCACCTTCTTGCAACATCAAGACGATTCGCATCACAGGCCAAAACACAGCAGCAGTATCAGTCTGCATCATAATCCCATCCTGGTAAAGGCACCGTCAGATGTTGTGGTGCTGAGCAAGGCAGCCGCAGTTTCTCAATCCTCCCTGCAGTGGTTATTAAATTGTAATTGTTTTGTGCTGAATCAGGGAGTCTCTGCTCCAGCGAAACTCCCTGGGTGGCTCTCGTGGAGTTCATCGATACAATTCCGCCTTGGCATAAGCAAATGAGAACGACTGAAATCAACAGGAGTGAGTTTGACCTAATTCCAGGACAAACCTGAGCCCTGTGGGTCAGACTGGAGCTCTTCTGGCTGCGCCTGTTCTTAGAAACTCTCTTTCCCCTGCCTTTAATCTGCAAAACAGTCTGGGAGAATGCTGAGGGCACAAACTGGAGCTGCCAACACCACCAGCATTTCAGAAGGACTATCAGCAAAAGCACTCCTCGGAGGAGGAAGAGGAAGGGGAAGGTGTGTAGGAGCTCTCAGACCCCTCACCTCAGCCCTGCTGACTTCCAGCATCTGATAAGAGGGGTGTGTGCATGAAATGGGACCGGGCGCAGTGCTTGCACCAGATTCCTGCCACCTTGGGCTACGATACCTCTGACCACGCAGGAGGAAGATGGCATGGTGTCAGTGTCATGTGCCGACAGGAACTATACGCGGACCTGGGGACTCCTCCAGGCTCTGAGTCACTCCATCCTCCCAGGGAACGAGGCAGCAGCTGGATCCAAACACAGACGGGTGTAGGAGCAGGATTATGCAGCCACAGGGTTGTATGACCATGAGCAAGCATTCACCAGCTGGTACCACTGGGGTCCCAGCAGCCTCCCCAAGAGTGTCTCCCTCTGCATAACTTACTAACATTTCTGTAGGCATTAAGAACAACACGGAGGAGCTCATGGTGTTGGAAAAGGCTTTTTTATTGCTTAGCCTTCCCCCCACCTCCAGAAGGAACTGAAAAAAGTATCAAATAAAATGCATCTAAACTGGTTGCTATTACAGTTCTGAAGAACCTCAACACCGAACACCGCCACACTCAGCACTGAGCAGACTTTCTGGCACCTGTCACTGGCACCTTTGCATAGAGGCTAAAACAAATTTGGTACCTGGATATCCTGGTGGAAAACTCTTACAGCAGGGCCTGGAAAGTAATGTCCCCCATTTGGTGCACAACTGCCACAGGACTGGAAGGCTCCTGAGGAACTTATAGCTTCTTTCTTTACTCAGGGATCTCTCACTTGCAAAATACAAGACAAGGATCCACGGAAATGAAAGACGATGCTAGGCTGAAACAGAGGGGGCTGCAGTGAGACTATCAGGTACAGCATGCCGATATCAGTGGCCAAACTTTAATATGGCATATTGCTCTGTGGCCAAACACATCTCAGTACAGCCACTACAGCATGAGGCTGGGGTGCAACCTGTGACCTCTGACTGATGAAATTGTATTCAAGGCACAGTTTCCTGCTCTCACGTGCCTGGAAACTTTACTCCAGGTGGCTGAATTTTATGGCTGTGCCTTGTTCAGATCAGAATCTGATCTGGCAGTTGTTGGCATAGCTGAATGAAAGAGGCTCAGGACACCACCACTGATCCAGTCAGCTTATTATGTCCCTGACTGACCTCAATGACTCTCCCAACCATTCAACTAGTGCACCACAGTGGTTCTTAACATGTGACAAGAGGATCATCACCAAAGTGTTTTCTAATGGTCCATGCGTCAGCCAGAGATGACACAGAAAAGGCAGACTAGTGGTCCACAAGATGAGAAAGCTGGAGAACAAATGGCTTCAAGAACAAAGCAGTGTGTATTCCAGTCCAAAAATGCCCAGCTAAGCCATACACACCTGTTTCCTGTAAAATTTGCTATACTGCCCAAGCCATCTGGTTGGGTGAAGTCTGTAACAGCAAAATAAAGTGGTTAACTTCCCAAGGTTCCAGTTATCACAGGCTCTATTTTCTGGAACATTTCAATGATCAAGAAAACAGATCCTGAGTAAAGCTTTTCCCTTTATCCCATAACATTACTGCAAGCGACGGCAACTTCAGTGATTAACATCAACTGGCAGCTTGAATTCTTTTAGTGAATAAAAGGCAATTTCTCCATGATCCACCAGCGCGAAGACCACTGGGACGTCCCCACTCTGACACGTAACACGCTTCAAAGCCCGAAGGGATGGAATCTGCTCATCGAAGCTGCAGAGAGAAAAACAGCCCGTTGTTCTCAAAGCAAGAACAACACAGAGACAAAGCTGTGCTGGCCCCTGAGCACAACAGTTCACTCTTAGGAGTTGGTAGTGAGCTTCCCCATCCCTCTCAGTCAAAGCAGGAGGCTGCCAGCCCTGAGAGAGCACGATGGGAACTGGGAACTATCAAATCCTTTGCCAAAAACAAGGGCAACGGCAACCGCACGCTGCTCCACGCTGTGCCTACTAGATGCAGCTCACAGGGAGGCTGGCACATTGCCAATCCAGTGCAATCTTAATACCTTTGTGCTGGGAAGATCTTTAGGTTGCTGGGATCAACGACTGACCTGCTTTTCCCTCCTTGTAATTCTGAAGAGTCTGTTTGCTCATAAATGAAAATATTTATAAAGCAAGGATCACCCTACTTGCTCATGACAGACTTTTGTAAAACTGAGTCACCACCTTTCCTTGCTCTGGCTACTACAGCTGCAGAGTGGAGAAGGGACAGTTTTAGCATGTAAGGCACTTAGAAAAGGCAGAGACTAAACTTTGTATCTGCCTATGGAATTTAAGTATCAGATTCTGGATCCAGCAAGAAAGGGGACACCTATTCCCTTTCTTTGTACTGATCTTAAAAAAAAAGTCATATTTGACAAAGATCAAACTATTAAGCCCATGGCCCTGAGACTGTAGCAAGTTCTGGGGAGATACAGCTTTTCAGAAATCCAGAGGGATCTGTGCTGGCTGAAGATTCAGGTACCATATGGCTCCCTGCAAAACTGAGCTCTACCTGAGTTTCACAAGCATTGCATAAATACAGCCACAGCTTCTTATTCCTTCCTCCAGTCACACTCAGAGATGAGCTGAAAACAGATGACCAAATAGTGTGGGCTGAGTGCAAGGGCTGGGGGAATTTTCAACCACAGGCTCCAGAAAGGAGGAACTGAAAGAAAAACAATACTCTGGGCAGGACCACCCTTCAAGGGAGGCACTTGGATGATCTCTAAAGCTCACAAGATGCTGGGTCATTTAGAGATCATTAGGACTTAATTTCCACAACTGCTACCTTTCATAACACAGCATAGGACCCACAGATACCTCCGAACACACATCCTGACGTATGGCTTCCCAGGGTTTGTCTTCTTAAACTTGGCCACAGCATCTGCTTGATACACATTGAAGTCTATCTTCATGCCCTCTGGGTCCTCCTGCAGCCTACAGAAGAGATAACATATCCACTTATGTACGGGAATGAAATGTTGTAAGATACAGCAGAGGAAAGAAGGAGTACAAGCTCTTGAAGCCCGGGTAGCGTGAGCCCTTTGAAAGCCTTCACTCCTCAAAGGACTGACCCTGCAACTGTTCTAATTACTTTCCAGATCTTTTCTGTATTTAGACCAGAGCAAGCTCCTGCCCCACATCTGCCACACTCCCTTCTCTGCAGACTCCCTTGCAAGAAACATAAGACTGCTCTATCCTACAGGGACTCCACACAAACTCTCTGAGGCAGGAGCAGAACGAAAAGTCCCAAACCCAAGGTTTTATAATCACTGCAGCAGGGATGGCAGCACATTCCAGGGATGTGGCATAGGTGAAACCCAACCACACCTCTGGGGGAAACTACCTGGCTGGGGTGCAGAGAGTCAACAGCAGGAAAAGAGAGCATCCTCCATGTTTTAATTGGGTTGGAATGCTCTAGCTCTGTTGCTGCAGGACCTGGTACTTCATGGAAATGTCAGCCCCTTGCTACAGATGCAACAGGGTCACAGAGCAGAGCACTGGATTCCCTCAGCATCCTGGATGCCAGGCATCTCCCAAACTGCTGCTGCGAGCATCTCCCAGACCTCACAAGCAGGGAAAGTCACAAACCACCCCGGCCCCCTAACAGCTATGAACTGGCTGGCTGGATACTAACCGGGAAGCTCCATCCAGGATGTGGGAGGGCTGCAGCACGCTGATCTGCTGGAGGAGCACAGCTGGAGGGAGAAGGAATAGGAAAGGATCAGACCAGCTCTCTCCCAGGGCACTCCAAGCACTCCACCACCACCCACAAGCCTTCCTCCTCCGACAATGGCTGGCAGCACCACAGTCACCGCTGGCTACTTCAAAGACCTCAACTTCCTCATCTCCTCCCAGTGCACAGCCCAGAACACCCTGCAACTGCTTTGCGTCTTGCTGGCCCTGATTTCCCCTGCCAAACAGCCGAGCAGGAAGGTCTGCAATACAGTAGGACATGGGGAATGGATTAGAAGACCTCCCAAGGCCCTGTTTATCCTGGCACTTGAGTGGGCTATAGAAAGAGATGGAAAGGCAGAGGACAAGCTTTCTTCTCTCTCCCCACATCTATGGCTGGGTTCCTCTGTGCCTGCTTTGCTCAGAGCTTCTAAGGAGATTCTACTTCTCAATGTACTGCCCCCTAAACTGATGTTCGGCTTCTCCATGTCATGCCTTTTGCTGTTGCACACCAGGCAACATTTCACAGAGTAGGGGTGGGGGTTGTAGAAGGGGGTCCCAGTCAAGTTTCCAGAGCCACTACCTTGTGAGGTAGCTTCATCTGGCCGCAAAAGTGGTGTGACAGCTTGGTCCCAGAGATGTGGTGGTCGTGTCCAAACCCTCTGCCGGCTCCTCTGTGCCAGAAGGGCTTTGTACTCCTGCCAGTTGGAGCAGCGCCTCACCTCCCAGTCAGCATTGACACTGCTCTTGTACCTGCTCTCCTTCTCTTGCTGCTCCCTTTCTTTCCGTGACAGCTTCTCCTCTTTCTGATTGATGCGTGTGCACCAGCAAGCTGCATTAACCTCCCTCCCCAGCACATTCTCCGGTAGGAGCCCATTGTCAGGTGAGGGCAGATGTGTGCATGGCTGGTCTGGGGCCACGTTTGGAAAGATGATAGTGGTAAAATCCCAGCGGGGTGCATGAGTGCCAGCACTGCTCTCCTTGAGGTCTCCAGCCTGGCTCCAGGAGGGGCTCAGGGAGTCCTTTTGTCCTGTATCAAGAGGAACGGGGTTTGATTCTCCCTCTCTGCTACCAGCATCTGATTCCTTTGGCTGCTCTGACAAGGGCTTTTCATCCATGAGAAGGCAGCTGGAGTCTTGACAATCATCTGCAGCTTTTTTTGAGGTCCCTTCAGCTTCTGGAAGGTCTTCACATACCTTATGTTTTTTCTCATGGGACCTAAAGACAGAAGCAGCACAAAAGACAGGGAGAGAGTGTGGTGAAACTTTATTCCCTTTGAATCCTGCCTCCTCCCTGCTAATAGGAAGAGCGTGGTCTGCCAAGTCTGAAGGAAGGATGGCAAAGGTGGCAGGAAGCCCCAAACAGGTCTGCAAACCCTTGACAACAACCTGCTGGCTGGAAGGAGGGTGTTTGCTTGTGTGACACATCCCTGTGTGACCTGATGTAGGTGTTCCTGCTCCAGCAGGGGGATTAGACTAGATGATCTTTCAAGGTCCCTTCCAATCCCTGATATTCTGTGAGATTCTATGACAAAATTAGAAGGGAAAAAGGCAGGCCAAAACCAAAGGCAGAATATACTCAGCAGTCCTGCATTAGGTTTGACTTTAATGCCCAGGAGAATCCCAGCCTTGATCTGTACTGACACACATTCCCAACCTGCCACGACACAGCCCATGCACTGACCCAAACACTACAGACTTCAGCCAAACCAGCACAGGCCAGGCAGAAACCTTCCTGCCAGCACTTCTGATGGTTATGAGATTCAGTCCCTAGTCCCACAGAAGACAGAGCAATTATTAAACCATCAGTTTTATCTCCCAGTTCCTAAAATTTCTTAATTTCTCAGACACTGATTTACTTGTTGACAGGGAAGGACTTGCAGACCAGTCTTGTCCTCCCTGTTTCTTACAGGATCACGCCACCTGCTGGAACCTATCATAATTATTAGCAGAATTAGCAATTTTGTCAGCTTCTGTTGTATTCAGCACATGACTGGAGGTCATGTGCAAGAACCAGGACTCAACTACGCTCTCTGCTGTACAGTCTGGCACAGGGTGGATAAATGCAAGATGTGCACTGTGGTGTCTGTGCTCCCTCTAAAATTAAAGAGCAAGAGGAGGCATCTGCCACACGTTTGTTCTGCGCTGACCTCTCTACCTTTCTATTCTGGCATCTTGCCACTGCAGTTGGGAGACTCAGGAGCAGTTTGCTCGTATTAGCCCTGCACTAACTACAGAAGTGACAAAAGGGCACACTGCAAAGAATTCAGGAAAAGCACTGCACTGCTTGGGGGCAGCCAAGACCAGCTGTGCCAGATGGGTCCTCCACAGCACAAAGAGCTGAGGATGCTGTTCCCAAGCTGTAGAGCCTGGGAGAAGATGGAAGAAAGCTTTGGGCCACATCCTTACCGGGGGCTGGAACTCCTCCTCCTTTTGCGATGGTGTTTCCCAGAGCTCTGGCAGTGACTTTCCAGGTTCAGTCGCCTCTCATAGGGAGACAGGACAGTGCTGTAAGAAGACACCAACACCAGAGGCTGACAGCAGGGCGAGAGAGTGAAACTACCCTTCTGCTCAGCCCCCAGAACACAGCAACAAAGACTTTTCTTCCAGGCATAGAAAATCCACAAGCAGGACCAGGATGGTCCTCAGTTCATGACCCAATTCATGTTCCAAATCACCTCCTCCAGAGGGAGGAGCAAGGAAGGGTAGAGTGCCACTTTTAGCCTTTAATCCTCCCAAGAGACGGAACGCAGGGCCCAAGTCCTCTTCTCTGCCATTCCACTGGGGCCATGCAGTGGGCACAGAGCTGCTCAAGGTCTTCAGAAAGGAGAAAGCAGCGTGGAAAGAAAAAGCTGGTTACCTGGGGTCGAATCTCAGTACAATATAACCCAGCTGCTTCAAGTGGCTGAACACCTTAGAGCAAAGGAAAGCAAGAGAGTTAAATGACTACCCTAAAACCAATTTACTTCAGTTCTGCTACAATCGGGCAAACACAGTGTGGCACTGGCAGAGGGAAAAACACCAGGATAAAGACTCAAAGCAAAGGTGGGGAAACAGCAACTGATCATCTGGAAGCAGACGAGTGGGAAAAACTGAGAATGACTCCCCTTCCCTCCCTAACTGTCCCTCTCTGCTCTCAGCAACTGGAAGAGGTTGCGTGGCAGAGACTGAAGTCTCTGCCTTCATCCTCCCTGCAATAGGTGAAGGTCCCCACACACCTGGTAATGTGACAGGCTCATTGCCTCCTGGCACAGCAGGATCTCGTAGGCTTCCTGGATTGACAAAGGTAGATCCCTGTAAAAGAGATGAACAGAGCCCTGGAGGGCAAAAGCTTGGTGTTGAGAGAATCACAGGGAACAAATCCATGCAAGTTCACACCAGTCTCAGCACCCTCCTTCACATGATATCCACGCCTCCCCATGCTCAGTTCCCCCATGTCCTGATTTTCACAGCCAGGTAAGAAATTGCCACCCACATCCATCACCTCCTACTCCAGTGCTGCATCTGTTTGGAGGATGCAGCTGGGAGCGTGATGCTCAACTGTTAAAATAATCAGTGCTTTGGGAGATTATTTTTCTTTAAACTTTGACGATCTTGGTGATTCAGGACACAGCACAACTACAAGCTGGAACAGAGGAATTTGATGGCATCCTCAGAAGCCATCAGTTGGTGGCTCCTCAGGAGCAATTACTGCCCCAGTGATCCCACAAGTAGACTCTCCCAAGCAATAGCACTGAACCTCCAGAAGGCAGTTTCAGGCTAACTTTGTTTTCTTCTTTTTTAAAAAATATGTGTTTACTCTTAAACAAAGAGGACAAACCACTAAGGACAACAACTCTCCCATGGGGTGGAGTGAAGGCATCTAACAGGTCTTTTCTTCTTCTGGGAAAAGAGATTTTGTACTCAGCAACTGACCAGACAATTTCCTTTTCATCAATTTGTTTACGATCTATTTACTAGAGGTAAAAAAGCCCTGCCATGACACCAGCTGGATTAAATGGCCACTGATCCAACTACCACGCACTGTCAAGAACACAGGCTGCTTTGGAGCACAAGTTTGAACAGTTCCTTCAGCAAACAGGCTAAAAAGAGACAATTCCTCAAGAACCAGGTGTTTATCAGCTGCTCAGACTGCAGCTGTGATTTCAGACTTCAGTCTACATCTGCTACAGTTCCTCCAATCACTCAGGAAGGACCCAATGCCCCCATCCACACCCAGGTATCCTACTTACACACTCCAGCAGGTACAGAGCTTCCTCGGGCAGCAGGCACTGTTTGCCACGCTCTGTGAACCCCATGGTGTGCCAGAACTTTCCCTGGAACAGAAGCACAAATCCATGATGGGCTCTGGCTGCTCCCTGCTGACAACCAGGTGCTCTCCCATGTCAAGAAGCAAATCAAGGGCTCTGCAATGGCCAGCAGGAAATGATGGCACAGAGTACACACTGCAGCAGACTCACCGCAGGGGTCTGCAGCTCTACGATGCCCTGTTCTGGCTTCCACTCAGCTTTCACCAGACTCCCCCTGAGAAGGTTAAAGATTCGTTTGTTATTACTGGCATGGCCTCCTATGAACCCCTGTCGTAGCAAGACAACAAGCTGAGGAAGGTACCAAAAAGCAAGGTGGCATTTTTACAGAGCAAGGCCTTAGAAAGACATCATCCTCTGGATCTAGCAGTACCAGCTGAAGATTTTACCACCAACTAGCTAAGAGTGCCTTCAGCAGCAGCACAGAGCACAGCCTCCCCATAGGTAACAGCAGCCTGCTGGAGATGCATGGCCATGATATGTCATACAATTGCTCAGATGCTGCCAAGACTCTCAAATGGCTGGATCCCACCTACACGGTCTCATAGGAAAAAAATTAACAGGTCAGAAAAAGCAGAGGGCAACTTTGCAAGAATGCAAACATGTGTTTTTAGACCTGGCTCAAGGAAACAGAAGCTAAGAACTGTAGAGTCCACCATGGACTTGCTCTACACCTTCAGCCAGTACAATTCCCCATCTGAAAGGAAACCTAAACCTACCCAGTTGCCCTTCCATCCTGAGGGTCTCCACTGCTGGCCCAGACACACATTTATGGGGCACCTGAACAAACTCAACTGAGACAACAGTGGAAGATAACAGTCCACGCTGTCTGACCTACCCATCTGCTGGAGGTCATCATTCTCTCTCTAGAGTCCCCAGTGGTGAGATTTTATGTGAATAGTTTCTGCTGCTGCTACTGATCAGTGCAGAGAAACTGTTACCAGAAAACAGCAGGCTAAGTGGGGAAAACATGTGCTGAGAGGCAGAGTGTGAAAATCTCCCAAGCAATTAAAAGTTCCAGAGACCAGCAGCGCTGCTGACACCACCAAAACTGATAAACCAGGGACACCGAGAATCAGCCGAATCTTACCAAGGCCATACATGTACATCAACAGGGGGGTGTAACTCAGGCTGCCATCTGCAAGGGCTAGGGGATTATGCACACACGTGAGACAACTAAGGGCCCTTCCAGGCACTTTCCGAACACCCACATGGAAGCCACCAGCGTGCCAGCATCACCCTCTGCTCCCGAGGGAACACTGGGGTGAGCTGCCCCATTGTCACTCCCCCGAGGGAGCTGTGAACTAGTGAAATGCAGGGACGGGCCAGGGCACTTACTGTGCTTAACACCCACCTGCTATTTAGCTGCTCGCTTCTACTCATGACAACACCTGAGGGCACAGCAGCTGGGCTCTGACCCCCTCCCCCCGACATCATTCCTTCCCAGGGAGAAAGGAATTTACACCCCGGGCTCGGTGGCTTAGCACGTCCCCGCGACCCCCCAGCCCCGGGGACTTACAACCGCTCCACACGCTCCTCGGAGAGG
>VXBJ01007099.1:749884-776533 GCA_013400055.1 Nycticryphes semicollaris | reverse complement strand
CGGCCCCGGCGCAGCTTCTCCGCCTGCTCGGCCGAGCCGTCGGGGATGAAGTCCTTCGGGCCACGGGGACCCAAAGAGGCCTTGCGGCCGCGGGACACCACCAGCTCCGCCGCGCTGCGGGGGCGAGAAGGGGAATGTGGTGAGGGCAGAGCGCCCCAACACCCACAGATACCAACCCCCCCACCCCACCCCGGGACCGGGCCGCCGGCGCTGCCTCCCGCCCAGGTGGGCCTTACCTCTGGCGGCCCGACCCGCCAGGCTCCATAGGTGCGCCCTGGGAACCGCTTCCTTCCGCCGCCGGGCCCTAGCGCCGGCAGAGCCAGGAGGGCGCTATGGCGCCCCCTGGGGGCTCGGAGGGCTGCGAGCGGCGGGGAGCGGGCACCGGGACGCCCACCAAGGTGTGCAGCGGGTCGTGCTTTGTGCTGTGCACCAGGGCCTTGCACCAAGGGATGTGCCAGGGCTGTGCCCCGATCTTCGCCCCAGGGCTGTGTCCCTGGGCCTTCAGAGTGAGCTGATTGAGGCCGCTGGCAGCCGCCGACCCAGCCACTCACCCACCTCCTCAACAGGACTGGGGAGAAAGTAGAGTGAAACAGCTCGTGGACTGAGAGAAATGTAGGGAGATCCCTCACCAGTTACCATCGTATGTAAAACAGACTCAAGTTGCTGAAAAGTAATTTGTTGCCAATTAATATTAGAATCATAGAGCAGTTTGGGTTGTAAGGGTCCAGGTCATCTAGTTCTAACCCCCCTGCAATAAGCAGGGACATCTTCAACTAGATCAAGGTTTCTCAGAGCCTTGTCCACCTGACCTAGAATGTTTCCAGGGATAGGGAATCCACCACCTCTCTGGGCAACCTGGGCTCGTGTCTCACCACACTCGCATAAAAAATTTCTTCCTTACATCTAGTCTAAATCTCCCTCGATTACTCTTTGTCCTGTTGCACAAGGCCCTGCTAAAAAGTTCACCTGCGTCTTTCCTATAAGGTATATATTTTCCCCTGAAGCCTTCTCTTCTCCAGACTGAACATCCCCAACTCTCAGCCTGTCCTCACAGCAGAGAGGCCTCCAGCCCTCACAGCACCTTTGTGGCCTCCTCTGGACTCACTCCAATAGGTTGACGTATTTCCTGTGCTGAGGGCTCCAGGGCTGGATGTACTGCTTTAGGTGGGCTCTCACCAGAGCAGAGTAGAGGGGCAGAACCACCTTCCTCGGCCTTCTGGCCATGTCTTCTTAGTCCTAGGCATGGATATCTGCTCCTGCAGGGAGTCCTTTGGGGGCTTCTGGGGAATGCCTGCTCCAGCACCTGAACCACCTCTTCTTTTCCCCCCTCCTTCCTCTGTGACCATGCTGTTCACATGGCCATTACTCACACTTTCCCCCTTTTTTTTGTGGGATTTTTTCCTTTGTTAAATACATTTCCCCAAAGACACCACCAGCATCACTGATGGGCTCGGCCATACCCTGCCATGGGGCTGTTGGAGCCATTAGGAACCAACCAGAATCATTTGGAAGTGTCTGCATCAGGCACAGGGCAGCCCCATCCTCTCCTCACAGAGACCCCCAGAGCCCCCCATGGCTGCTTCTGTGCCTGCTCAGGCATGTGCTGGTGTGGGTGCCGTCAGGCCACGCGGAGCGTGCAGTGGTCTGACTGGGATGGAAAATGAGAAACCTCCTTGCGCCATGGCCTCATGTCTCTGCTGATGCAGCTGGATTTGCTGCCTGGAGAGGCATGAATGAACCTGACGGGGAAACACACCAAAAGTTCAAGTTTCACCTCAAGCCCATCTCCTGTTGCTGTGGGATAGCTCGCAGGAGTCACTGAGCCTCAAGTAGGAAAAATACAGTTTTCCCCCCCACCGGAGTCCCTGGTTCCCTCTGCGGTTTCCCAATAATAGTCCTTTGACAAGGTGCCAACACAGACAGATGAATACAAAAACCATTCCCTTCCATTTTCCACTGAATGGTTTAATTTTCACTTCCTGCCTGATTATTTCCTCCTTCTAAATTGAGCCTTAGTCCTGCGAGGGGGTCAAGAGATTTTGGTCAGCGGTGACTCTCTCTGCAGCATTCAGGGAGATGAGGACTCATAGACAGTGCAAGGGGCAGCATGCTGTGCGGCGGCACCACTTTTTCTCCCCAGTTTCCAAAAAATATGTGTTTTGGAGGCGTCCCGGACTGCCTGATTTTTACATAATCCCAGGACGCCACATCCTGCAGTTTTCAACTTACGGCCTGTCACCCCTTTGTTTAACTCAGTCTCTCCTCAAAATAGATGTGTTTAAATTGCTCCAGGAAAGGCTCTGATCCAGAATTTGCTTTTGTCACCCACTGTGATTACAAGACCCAGAAATGTCAAGACTAATCTCAGTTCACATTTCTTTTCAATACTGGGANGGGGCACCAGCAGAGCCTTGTCCTTGGTGGGACTCACAATTCTCCCCAGCTGAAGCCTGTTAATCATCCCTAATGGACTAAGTCTCATCAGCTGGGTGTGGGTGGTCCTTGAGAGGGGGGCTGCACTTCGTTTTCACTGCTTACAAATGGAGGGTGAGGTGGGTTTGGTTTTTTTCTTTAGATAATTTTCTGGGTTTAAGTTAGGGCTTTTAACTTTAAGCTTTTGTCCAGGTGCCTGGAATCCACGATTGTAGTGCTCAGGCTTTTGAATGTTTGGTTTTTGCTTTTTTTTTTTCTCCTTAAATTTGGGGTCTTTCTCCACTTGCTCTGGGTGAGACCCATGTGCACCTCTAGTAGAGCAGCTGGTGAAAACCTAAAAAGGAGTTGATGTGGACTGTACTGGACTTTCTGTAGTGAGTCTTTATGGTGAGGCTGTGAGAAGGTGGAGAGCTACAAGATGTTCTTCTTGGAGGTAAAAGAATGGTCATCAAGCTGAGCAGCAGCAAACCTTAGCTTTATGAGGGAGCAGTGTGCTCGGGGGGTCCTGTGAGCCGAAATAAGGGTAGATGGGGGACTCTGAGCTGAAAGGCTGCTAGGGAGGAAGATTATGGGTGTGTAGCACCAGGTAGTGGAGCAGGATCTAGCTCTCATCATCTGGGTGGTATGTGCAGCTGTTGAGCAGCCATGGAGGAGGTTGACACTGGAGGCTGTGGCTGCCCCTCACTCCACTGGTGGATTCTGCCTTCACTCCAAGGGGAAACAGGCTTGATTTGACTGGAAAAAACGCAACACCCAGTGCTCCAGCAGTGTGTAGCGGGACCGTGGGCTCCTGGAGCAGGTACTGGAGGTTGTTTTGCCCTTCTATTTTCTTTTGGCTATGGAAAAAAGGTTGATAAAGTGAAAAAAAGACTCTTAGGACTGAAAATGTGGGCTGGCTGCCCCTTCTGAATGTGACAGTCTGCTCCCCTCTCTCCCTCCTGCTGCTGCTGCTGGCACTCCAGGGTGAGCAGAGCAGAGCTGAAGTGTGAGGGGACTGATTTGAGCACTCTCAGTCCTTTTCTGTTGTGTCTAACCCGTGTTTCTGCAATCCCTGTAATCGCAAGTTCCTTGTGGTTACCTCCCAGATGAACTTGGTAGAAAACAGACTCGTGGTATTTTTTGAGGAAATAAGAGAAAGTATGGCCTTGGGATTGTTTTTCTAGTTTCACATATTGTGCAAGGCACAGGCAGGTGGGAATCACGTGCTCTAGGCTCGAGCTGAGCAGCACTGCCAGGTACAGCTACCTGCTTTAATCCCTGTGTTAACAACTCCTGCAGTTCCTGGCATGATGTTTGGAAATGTTTTAGTAATTCTGCAGAAACCAGCTGTGCCTCAGCTGTTCGTGGCTCAGATTCTATTTGCTAGCAAATGGTAATGCTTGGAAAACAGTCTCTGAGATGGGTAACACGGCCCATCCGTTTGGACTTCGTTGAAATCTGGTAATCGTGTCCTGAACCCAAGAGGTTTTGTGTGTAGATGCTCTTTGTGACTGGGGATAGAAAAGGATGTTACAAGCACACAAAAACTGGCGAGTGCTTAAATTCTTGAGGTGTTGCAATACATGTGCTGTTGTCACAGTTGCTGTAGCTCTGAGCGATGCTCATATCATCACTGTTCAACAGCCCTGTTATCACAGGTTAGCAGTAGTTCAACATACAGTCGTCTAATTATTGTTGTACTTAATTATATTCTGTTGGACAGTAACTCTGAGTTTCTAAGGCATCATATAGATAACTTACAGTAGATAAGGGAGCATTTGGCAATCAATTTCAAGAGGATTTGGCAGATCTTAAATATGTACTAAAGTGCTTGGGTTTGGATGAAAAGCAGATAATGGTGTCAGGTGTTACATCTTGTCTGGGAGGTGTGGGACCAGTCTGTTTTCTGGCCTCACCTGGGATTTTTTGGCATATTCCTTAGTGCTGTAGGATGCTGGTGATACGATTTCTCCTGCAGCGTGTTACAGCTGAGAGTTTGGGCAGGGCAATGGAAAGAGACCTTTGTGCAAAAAGGAGATTCCTGAGGAAAGTTACTGGGCTAAACTTCTATTGTCACTTGTCAGGGCTGGGGTTGGGAGATGGAAGGACAAAGCTTTTTAAGAAAAAAAAAGTTACCTTTGAGAACAGGATTTTAGAGATTAAGCAGTTGATACTTCTGCATAACATGTATGTGTGCAGTTGTTCACTGGAATCTTCCACTACCTTCTTGTAACTGAGAAATGGAGGAGCTTAAATGTTGCCTTCCCTCTTCTAGGTTTGTTGTAGAAATTGCCTTGATGTGACCATCTACAGCCTGCAGCACAACTCCTGGGGCTCTGCTCTGGAGCAGAAAAACTGATATAGTATTGCTATGCAGGCTTGTGGCTACAGCCACGAGTAATGATTGGAATCTAGGCTTTCAATCAGCACCATGTGAATTTCTGTTAGTCATCTAAGGATTTATTTGAACTCATTTACTGTAACCTGCGCATTGTTAATTACATGTGAAAAGCCAAGCAGCCACAGACCAAATCCAGCAAGAATGATTAAAATAGTCAGGCTCTCTCTTACCTCAACGATACGCTGCACTAAGCTGGGAGAAATGCTGAATTATTTCCATCTGGAGAGAACAGCCGAAGCGTTTCTCATTTCCCCAATTTGCCTTGGCATCCTGCTCGTGGTTCACTTGAACAGGCTGAAGGTTTGCACTGGGCTGTCAGGCTTGGTGTAAAGAAGCCCCACTGTTTAGAATTCAAGGCTATAGATTATGGCTCTTGCTCAAGTTTCATAACTTCTCCAGCAATGTGTTTGCACTCACCAGGTACTTTGAAATGTCTTCCCTGGGCTCTCTGGTCTGGAGAAGCTCTCAAAGACCTGCCGTTTGTTGCTGGGCTTTCCACAAAAGGCGATGCCTCGTAGGAATATGCCTTTGGGTCAGAGACAAGTAACTGAGTCAGGACTCCCAGGGTGTTTTTGGCTTGTGCTGGGGAGTGGGAAGGAGGAAATATTGTTTAAGGGAAGGAAATGGGAGATCAAGGATCTGCTCTACAGTATCTCATTAACTCGTGAAGCTTCAGGCTGTTCCTTAGCTGTTCTGGGCACCCTGGACTTCAAACCAAATGGGATGAGCAATTGTGCTGTGCTGCTTATAAGGCTGAGTCCATAACTACGATGAGGCTGGGACCAGTGGGTCATTAAGGTGCTAAGGAAGGGCAAAGAGCTGCTTGGTGTTTGCATCAGCAGCCCCTGAGACCACTGAACTCTTTTCTGTGTTGCTGCTTGCATTTTGAAGGTCTGTGCGTTGATTAGGTGGAGCACTAACAATGTGTGCTCCTCTGGGTTCTTAAGTTTAATTCCAGTGATACTGTAAGAGGTTAGAATGATGAAGATACTTTAACAGCTCCACAAACAAATCAGCCCTGTGAACACTAAGTCCCATCTACAGCACCTTGAAGGTGACAGGTTGAGACAACTTCAATTACAGCACTATAGTATGTTAATTTGTTCTATGTATGCGAGCCTAAAAAGGATGTTGCTCTCTTCACTTGTGGGAAGCAAATTACTGACAGGGTTATCGTATGGAGTGGGAAGGGATGAGTCTCCAGCCAGTGGCTGGCACAAAGCAGGCACTGAGGAGAGGAGTAGAAAGTAAAGATTATACTTTGGGCTATTTGAAAACTGGGCTGCTATGTGAAAGCTGGCCTATGGCAGCTCGCAAAGCATTTTATGGGTGGGTTGGAGAGACTGGTGCGCTCTACTCCGAGGAAGAAGGTGCTAGGAGGCTTCACATGATAGTCTTCAAACAAATAACATCCTCTGCATTCTTGACTATTTTGCCTGATGCCTCTCTTCTTGCCAGCCCCTGTGTTTCTGCACTGCTGCCTGCTGCTGGGTACCCAGCTCTCACTCCCGAGCACCTCTTGATGTGTCAGTGTGACACTTGCAGTCCCCCTTAATATCTATCTCCTTTGGGTTCCTTCCCCCCTGGATGTGTGTGTTCAGGAGCCAAGCTGGGTCTTTGGTCCCAAATGTCCCACTACTTGGTGGCATCACTTAGGGTGAGACCTGTCCCTTGGGGACCTTCAGTAGATGTTAAAGACCCTGGCTGACTTTTTGCCACTTTGCCACAGGGCTGACCTTAACTTAAGGACATTTCTCAACTGAGTAGTGGTTCTTGCATTTGAAGCTGTACACAACTTTCGGAGCCCGCATCAAGGCTGTAAATCCCTTTTGTTTCAAATCTATAACCTGAGAACTTTCTCTCAAATGTGTGCATGTTATTATATGTGATTGGATTCCATTTGGACTAACAAGGCAGACTTTCTAGAAGTGATATGGTTCTGCACTAAAAGGGCTGTGTAAGTGGAAAACACTCAATGCCTAAGGGCTGTTATCTTTCTGCCAGCTACATATGGGGCCAGCCTGTAAAGACAGTTACCTGCTGCTTACTCTTCAACAAGGCTTTATGCTGAAAGGTAACTTAATTCTCACCTTACCTATCAAAGGTATATTTTAGTCACCTAAAAACCTGTTGGCAGCAGATGTGTTAGATGGAGCACTTGGGGGAGGTGTGGAGTCCACCTATGTGTGTGCAGTAGCCTTGGGGTATCTGGATGAGTGTTGTGTGTGGCAGCTCCTGCCACGCGTGCAGGGACTGTCCCATAAAGCTTTTCTAAATAACCAAGCTGCCTTCCCCTTCCCTCCCCATAACGTTGTTGCTAAAAATTGAAATAAGTTGGTAGGCTGCTCCCATACTGGAACCTACTGCCAGTGCTTGTCTTGGAGCGGGGGGCAGCTGTGGGGGACCTCCTGACTGCTTTGGGGGAGTAGCTTATGTCATGATAGCTACTGATGTTGGCCATCCTGGGAGCACTGAGTTTCTCAATAACATTTAGCTATTGCCTCTGGTTTGGAGTTGCAAGAGCTGCACTTGCTCCCCAGAGGTTATTCCAGCCCACAAAAACTCTTGTAAGAGGTGCTTCACTTTCCCTCAAACACCAGAACTGAGACTTCAGTGTGAAAGGTGTGGCCACAAGATGTCTTACAGGAGGAAAAGGTACCTATATATTTGTCTTTAGTCAGAGCGAAGAGTTTGGTGCGTGTCTGCAGTGGGGAATAGAAGACATGATGGAAATGGAGCCTCTGCAGCCTTGTTTGATCCTGGAGTGACTTCTTGGCTCCTGTGCCAGCTGATCCCTTCCTTGTGTGCTGAGGTGTATCAGGAAGCACAACTTTAGTGCAAGGGCTATCAGCCTCTGCTTCAGGTGTGGCTTGAGTAGCTCCCATTAGTATGGAGCTAAACCAACAGCTTTTATTTCATTTATTTTAGTTAGGAGCACTGAGGACTGGCATTATGAATCTCTCCCTATCCATTTATGAGGCTTTAAAAGCTAAAAGATGTGTTTGGGCTGAAGTTGGGAGACAGGCTAGGATGGAATCTTTGTACATAGTGTTCAGAACAAGGTACTTGGAAAAGAGAGCAATGCCCCTGAAGTGAGCAGAAGAGTTTCTCTCTCATGAAAGCCTCATTTTCTTCCTTTTGGGACTTCCAGCTGTTGCTGAGAGCCGTCGGTAGCTGTAGGGATGGGTAGTTTTAAGCAGGAAGCTGTTACAGCAGAAATGGCTGTCCAGCGTCAGTGTGAGCCAGGTGTCACTTTATCTAAATGCATCTAAAGAGACTATGTTTTTTTTTTTTCTTCCCTTGGTGCACTCCTAAAACGAGATTGGATTTATGCTTCTTCCTGAGCTGACTCTGAAATACCTGCTAGCAGGCTGCCCTGCGTACAGGGCACAGCATTAGGAGGGAAAGTTTTGTTGTAAAACCTCTGTGATTGTGAGTGAACAATAATCCTGCTGGCCTAAGGGCATCTGGAGTGGGAACAGGCAAGGTGAAGCCCTTTGATTATACCTACAGCTCCAAAGGTAACCCTGGAGGCCAATGGCATCCTGGGGTGTATTAGAAGGGGGGTGGTCAGTAGGTCAAGAGAGGTTCTCCTCCCCCTCTACTCTGCCCTGGTGAGACCCCATGTGGAATATTGTGTCCAGTTCTGGGCCCNAAACCTGACTGGACATGTTCCTGTGTGACCTGCTCTGGGTGTTCCTGGTCGACAGGGGGATGGGACTGGATGAGCTTTCAAAGTCCCTTCCAAACCCAGATATTCTGTAATTCTGTGATCAGTGTGCGATGCTGTAACAGGATGCCTGCAGCAGGCTGATATTACCAGTGTGCAGTACTGCTATCAAATGGGTGAAATATAGGAGCCTCCAAAGGGGTAGAGGATGGGGAAGGTAGTCTCCCTGCCTCTTGCTGCTGGATGGGAAGGAGGAATGGTTACAGGGTGGGGGGCAAGGGCAGGGAGGTGATCTGGTCCCCCTTTAGGCAGTGGCAAGGTCAGAGGTACTAAAGTTGCCCATATAGCTTTAGTATAAAGTGTTTTTTTTTTTTTTTTTTTTTTTAGAAAGATATTGAAAGCTTGGAAGGTATGTAGAAGGAAATACCTTGAAGGGAAGGAATGCAAGAACTCAGTCTGCAGTCTTGCGTAGTCCTTATCAAATGAAGGACTGGGTGACTTAATTACACTGTAAGTACTTTCCCAGATAGCAAAGAACACTTTAATCTTGCAGAAAAAGGCCCAATTAGAGCCTGTGTCTGAAGGATAGAATCAGACCAATTGAAGTTAGAAATGCTGTGCAATCTGCTAATGACTTCCACCTCGAGGGGGAAATTTTGTCTCTTGATGGGATGGCATGAATTGGCCAGACTTGTCTTACATCTTAACTAAACCAAACACCTCATTTGGCTGGCAAGGTGGTAGTCCTTAGAGTGGTCAGATGGGAAGAGGAGATGTTTCCCACCCTAGGATGTGGGGAATGAGCTCCCTTGTCAGCACTGTGAGGCTGCAGGATCCAAGTTCTGGGGCTTCTGGTCACCCTTGAATATCTGGCTGGTATCTTCATACTGGCTGTGAGAAGTCAGCTGTGTGGTTAGATGGGTGATGGTCCTGCCTTGGCCTCAGCCTCCATGAACTCTGGTGTCCAGAGTGTGTTCAATGCACTGGTGGCAGATGTAGTCTTCCTGAGTGCCGAGCTTGTCAGGGCGTGAGGGTGGAAAACAGGCTGTGCTCATACATGAGCAGAAAAATTACTTCTGCTAGCTCTGTTCTTGCACTTTTATCACTGCTGTTGGCATTAAAAGAGCATTGTATCTGGATTATTCATGCACTGTTAATAACTCTGGAGTCCTGTATGCTAGATCCTGCTTTCAGCTGTACCCAGCACTTCAGTTGCACTGAAGCCAAGTGAGCTGTACTGACAGATCTAAGGAAAGGCAGAATTTGATATTAAATAAGTTTGCATCCATTTCCAAAGCATGGCTACAGAACAGGAACAGCATGATCCCTGCTACTGGCATAATTCCATTTAAATGACATATCTGCAGATGGAAAAGCTGCCAGTGGGTCTGTCTGGCGTAGAGAGAAATGGAGCACTGGGCTTAGAACACCTGATAAAATAAGTTTTTTGTTATCTTTTTTTTTTTATGAACTGGAGATGAAAAGTGTGTGGGTCAAGCAGATCTCCCATTGCAAGCTGCAAGGAGTTGATGGGTCTCGAAGGGAGGGTACAGGGAGCCTGGTAATTAACATCCACCCAAAATGCTACTCTCTCTCTACCTGCCCTAATGCTGGAGGGAGTTCTGGTCTGAGCCCTGTGAGTAGGGGTGCAAATAGGATGATGCAGCGTTGGGCTATGGCACGGATCAGGGGTGGGAAACCTTCAGGGAAGCGCTGCTCTTGATGAGTTCTATTTGCAAGAAAATGGAGTGTCTTTCTCTGGTGCTGGAAATGTGACCTGCTACCACAGCCCTGGGGGCTGCAGGCAGCTTCCTGGGTTCCTCATTCAGCTCTCCCATGGCTCCAGAAATCTGATGGTGCCTTTGAGGAAGAATCCTTGTTTAATTAAGTTGTATGTGTTGGGAGGTGACTTTGAGTGATTTCCTTTGTTAGCTGCTGTCTTGCTTGGGGAATGGCTCCTCTTGTTCTTAATGAAACCTTTTCCTTCTGCTGTGGATGGAAAACTGCCTGGAAACTAATGAAGACTCAGACCTTCCGGAGATGCTCTTGATTCTTAAGGGACACCAAAGGTGTGTTTGTTTTTTGTGGGGAACTAGCTATCCAGCAGCAAGATAACCAGCTCCCAGGCAAGCAAGTAAATAAACTGGATGTGTCAGCCCAAAGGGTAGATACTTCCTGGGGCCAATGGTGACACCTCTAAGAGGTGTTGGGAGCCCTGGGGTAGTGCTGCAGGGCTGAGGACCCATCATATGTCCAACTGAATACTAGTATAGCAGAGCTGGAGCTTTGCTGTTGTGCAGAATAAGATGTGTGACCAATCACCTCAATCCTACATATCAAAACCGACATACAACTGAAAATCAAACCATACTTTGCCACTGCATGTTAAAGGACAAGGGATCTCAGAGACACAGGTGGAAGAGGCAAAAACTCCACTGTTGCAGGATGAGACTGAAACTGCTCAGAGCAGGACGGAGTTGGGTTTGAGCCCTGGGCAGTCACTGCCATCCCCAGGGTGATAGACCCATAGCTCCAGCTGTGCAACCAGACATTGGTAAGGAATAAGTGCTTTGCATTGGCTTTGGGTATAGAGCTTGGAAAGCTTCTCTCTTGTATTGCTAATAATTCTCCAACCTAATTTTTCTTTCTCCATTCAAATCAACATGTTTCCCAGCAGCTGTCTGCTAAATCCCAGGCAGGTTTTGTAATTGCCCCCATTTCCCAAGCAGGTCTGCAACAGCAAAGCAGCTTTTGATATCTTTTCATTCCTCATGAAACTTGTCTTTCCTAGTGAAGAATTTCTTATTTTTTTTCCTGCTGCCTTTGGTCCTTGCAGGCATGGCTTGTGGGGCTCTCTGGGGGCTGGAGGAACAGTTTATTTTGGCTCCCCCTGACAGCATTGCTAACTTCTCAATAATGCAGATACTATTAACTTGGGCTTTCTGTATTTCCTTTTCGGTGTTTTTAGCATTGGGAAGTAGATAAGGGCTGCAGCTGGGGCTCTTGGTGGTCTGTTGGGAAAGGGCCCTTTGGGTTAGGAAGTTGAGATCCCTGGATGCTTTCAGGCACTGTCATGGGGCTTTGGACAAATGCTGGTGCCCTAGTGGAGAGGCTCTGCACACAGCAAACACTGTCCCAGGACTTCCCTGTGCATCAGGGAGCCTGGTGCTGCTGAAGAGTTGTTTTTGGGAGCAAGGGCCATAAGGAAATCCTACAGCTATGGGCTGCAATGGCTGCAGGACTTCAACAGTGATGTGTTTTCATCCTGGAGAAGGCTTCTACTGCATTTCTGGGCCTGTGAACCTGCTGGCAGAGATGGGTCCATGTCTGTGGACCCTTTTAGTGTGGACTACTGAAGCTGGTGCCAGGGCCCTGTTTGATGGGATGCAATGTGTTAAATGGGGGACTGCAGACAGTGGTGCCATGCAATGTGCTGGTTTTTGCCTAGTGTATCCAATGCAGGCAGGGTCACAGCCCTGTGAGCAATGGGGGGTGCTGGAGGCTCCTGGTTCTCCCCACAGCTCACCATGACTGAGCACAAATGCAACTTGCGCGCAGTAAGTAAGAGCATCTCCTCCAGGGAGCCTGAGGTCTTGCTCCTCATAAATTGGCAGTATCAGCCCTTGTGTTGCTGAGCAACCCTATGGGCAGTCTGTGGTGAAACAAGCAGCTGTGAATTAGAGAAGGATCCACATCTCCTGTTGGCTCTAATCAAAGTCCTGGCCCTGGATGCAGATTGCAGTCTTGTTCGGCTGCTCCTCTTACCTGAAGCCCTGGATGAGTATTTATAACACTGTGGTGTTCATGGCTTCCATCCAACAGTGTTTGCATTTGCTCCTAGTCCTTTGATCACGGTAATAAATCCCAGCTCCTCTGGCAAATTGGATTTCATGTACAAGGCTACAAGTGGTGTTAGCAGGGATGGACTGAGGTGCTTTCCATTGTATCCTTTTTTCCAGTTTGTCCTGGCTTGAAGAAGATAATGCACTTGGGCCAGTTATTCTAAAGCTATTTCCAGTTGTGGATGTCCCATGGCCCTGGGCTGAGCCTCTTTAAAAATTAAACTGAAACTCTGGTTCCTCAAAAATGGAATCCCAAACAGAACTGGAGCCAGTGCCTGGCACCCCTGAGCAGTGAGGCCACGGCCAGCCACAAGCAGGCAAAGAGAAATTTCAGCATGGGCTGTGTGTCACACTGCAGATGGAGACTTGCCTGTCACTGCTCTGGCTCTGCTGTCTGAAAAGTGATGAAAAGAAATTATAGTGGAAATGGGCTGGTTCAGACTTTTCTGGTGAGGGTGAGAAGTGCATTCATGAGAAAACCCAACTGTCCCCTGACCAGGGTGGGACTCAGCTGGGGAGTCTCTTGCTTGTGGGCTCCAAGCTCCCATGGGCATGTATTCTGCTCCAGGTCCATGATCAGCAGGGTGATGGCATCTGCCATATCCCATTCCTACAAGGGAATAGCTGTTGTAAGGGAATAGCTTTGCAGGTTGAGCTGATCACAGTGAAATCTGATGCTCCTGAAATCCAGGTTTGTAGCACCCAGAAAGCTGTCATCTGCTGCAGCCTCACTGTTGGCTGAAGGTCAGTCTCCTTGAGATCCATCTGTATTGCTTTTCCCTAAGGTAGTGAGGCTGGGGCTGTCCTGAGCAGTGGTTCATCTCTCCAGTTTGCTGTCATGGTTCTGGTTGCAAGGAATTCCAGCAGCTTCTAACATAATTTGCAGGTCCTTGAAAATCCTGCATTGGTTTTGCATGTTGCTCCTGAAGACTGATTTGAATGGTGCTAAACTTTCTGATCTTTGTATTCTTGTTTGCCACCTCCTCCCCTGACCTGCTTTGCACTGGGACTTTCTTCTGCTGGCTGTAGCCTGTAGCTCCTCAGTATCAGTCTCCATTAAGTGACACCTCTTTACTAACATTTATGTGCTCAATGTACGGTTAAGTAATTGCTGTGCCATTTTCCACCCAGGTGATTTATTGCAAACTCATCCAGTCAGAGACTATAATAATTAATCTGCAAATTAAGCTTGCTTTTAAATTAAGCCATGCATTAGAGCAGCATGATGGGTAACTGCTAGCCTCTTAGATTTAGAGGGCAGTGTCACTTGCTTCTGCCACCCAAACAAACTGTGACTGCTTTCACACAGCTTTTGTGTGTCCCATCATTGCTAAGCACGGGTGAGGGGTGAGCCAAAGCGAAGATCTATCCTGGGGCATCGAGAGCAAAGGGTGCAGTGATGCAGCTGATGGGAAGCCATCAGTACCAGGAACTGACTGCCACGTGAATCAGACCAGCTCACTCACCAGGCTGAAAACTAATCCTAATCCCAAACTTTGCCTCCTGATGTTGAATTTAAAGTAGCTTGAGAAGAAGGGAAAAAGAAGGTTTAATTTTTACTGGTTCTGCAGCTTCCATGGGGCTACCTATCCCTCATCCAGCCAGGAAAGCCAATAGGCCTTAAATGAGCAATGCTTGGTATAAATATCTCTGTAAATACCAAAGGACTTCTTGGTTTTCTGCAGATTTTAAGTTTTTTGGGAGGAAACTAGAATCATGTAGGTCCATCCCTTAAGGAGGACAAAGCTGCTGGGAACTGAGTGGTGTTGGAAGTCCAGCATTTCTGCAAAACAAGCCCTTTCTATGCAATATGTGGTTGGTCTAAACTTTAAACCCTTCCTACCTTTCTTCTTGTTTGATTTCCCCTTAAATGAATCCTTTCAGAGATGTTTGTTAATTCGTCTCCATTTGAACGAGGGGGTTCCCCAATAGCCCTTGGTGTCTGTCATGCTAAACACTAGCAGCATGGGTTATCTTGCTCTGGCAGTCCCTTGCTTTTGTGACTTGGCTTCCCCCCATCCTCCTGCAGCTGGGAGCCCAGGTCCCACTCATTCATTCATTAATCCCTTTCATTCCCTGCTCGTTTGTTTGTCCCCTCTGCAGCGCGGGGAGAAAATTGCAATCCTGCGAACAAATAGGAATTCTCCTCCTCTTTGGAAATAAAAGCCAGTCCATTTAAATGGTTTGTTCTCTTTGAGATTTGCCTGTGTGCAGATGAGGGGAGGTCTCCTATAATGGAGTCGAAGCCTTGGTGCTGAGCAGGGACAATAGGAGGGAACCCATCCCTCTTCCTTCTGTATTGTACCCTCTCCCTGCTCTTCCTCCGCCGCAGGAAGGGGATCAGATGACTTTTCCTGATACAGATGGTTCATTTTAACAAAGTACTTCTGTGCTGCTCTGGCCTCCAGTAAACATGATTAAAGCAAAGAGATTTGCTGTGGGGTTGTGTGTTTTCTGGGTGTTTTGTTTTGGGTTGAGGTTTTTCTTCTTTGTTTTAAAGACTGCAAAACTAGTGTGTGGCTCCTGCCATGCAGCGTGGCTGCTGCTGCAGTATTTCTGAGAGCCTGTGCTCTGGGAGGGTGCTGGGCTGTGTGGTGGCAGATTTGCCTGCCAGGACATTGACCCTTTTCTTAGCTGCGTGTGCACAGAGAGTGCTGGCAGCTCTGGAGGGGACAGGCCCAAACCCAGAAGCTTGCTCCCTTCTTGTAGGCGTGGGAAAGCCTGGACTCTTGGCCTATTGGACCTCTGTGAGGAGAAGATGGCAGTGACACCTCTCCCAGTCTCCTGCCTCATTCCAGCTGATCCCCTCTTTTGAGCTTGTTTTATGCTGGGAAATCATAAGCCCTGCTTGTAACTTTGCTGGATAAGAACTTTTAATTCCAAACAGGGAAAGACACTGGCACTTACCCTGTCCAGCTTCCTACCAGGGCCAGGCTGGGGCAGAGTGTGTGTCTGTGGGGAACAGGGTTATCCAGAGCTGGGCGAGGGTGCAGGGTGATTGTGAGCCCAAGATCCTGGTCTGTGATGGGGATGTGGCCACCTTGGGGCAAGGAACCTCCTGTGCAGCCTGAGCCAGGCTGCTGGTGTGGGTTGAGGAAGAAGGTTTGGGGAGCTTGCTTTGCTGTTGGTGGGTGAGTGGAGGCTGATATCTCTTCCCTGCAAAACCAGAATGGAGTAAGTCCTTTCAGGATGTATCTGAAAAAAAAAAAAAAAAGCCATTTAGCTATTGCAGCCTGTTAAGTGATCCTTAAAATGTCAGATTCCCTATTTGCAGAGGTGTTGAGCTGCTCAAGTGTCTGAGGTGCTCTGGAAGTGGTTGCTGCCTTCTGAAGTGTCTCTACTTAAAGCTGAGCATATCCTTGTCCCTGTCTCATACAGGGGCTTCTTTTCCAGTCTGAACAGTCACCAGCTGCCTTTACTGTCAGAAAAGCTTGTGGGACTAATGAACTCTGGAAACTGCTTATCCATCTTCTTAAATAAAATGGTTTTGTCCTGGAAACCAAATGATATCTTGTGCTTAGCGAGAAGAACTAAAACATACTTAGCCTCAGACATCATTTGCTCACAGAACTGCTCTTGAACAACCTACAAAGCAGAAACTGTTCAATGTGACTGACAGGGTTTAGTTAACATCGCTTTGTGGAGGGCAATATAGTCAATCAATTCTTGCAAAGTTTGCTTAGGATTCTGCTGTAGATGACCCCTTTCACTCCCATCCCAGTGATGTAGTGCTGTTACTTCGCTAGGGTGTAGCTTACCTTGTATGATACAGGAGATTCTTACCCAGTGCTGGCAGTCCTTCACTGCCTCTCTGCCATTCTCCTTGCAATTCTCCCCATCCCCCAGTGTGCTTGGAAAACTGGATAGTTTTGCCTACCAGTTTGGAAAATACTTGTCTATACAGCACTGGAGAGCAAAGACCTCCAGAAACCTGTCCTACATAGCTGCCCCATGGTGTGCTTGTGCTGGAGACTCACCACCCCACAGTGATGGAGCTGTGATCCTCCCAAAGGGGAGTCGGCAGTGTTGTGCCACTGTTGGGAAAAGCACTGCTGACCTTTTCCTTGCCTGAAACTTCTTGGCTTTGCTTTTTGCCACTTCAATTCTCCACAGGCGAAAGCATGAGCTGAATGAGCAAACCCAGCCCTTGTGAGCAGTGGTTACTCAGCTCACAGCTGGGAGTGGGGTCCTTTCTGGAGGATGTAGTGTGCAGACCTGGGCTGACCTCAGCTGCGAAGGGCATCTCTGAAGTTGTGCATCGTTCTGACAACTCAGAGGCTAAAACTCCCCCAAGCCTTGCTGCTGTGCACGATTCATCTGTTTGGGCTTTGTGTCCCACAGCTCCTGCTCCTTGCCTCTGGTTAGAGGCAGCTTGGCAACCACACAGCCCCCACGCTCTGCAACCAACACCAGAGAAGTGCCATTTCCAATTCTTACCTAAAAACTGGCTGCACTAAAAATACCTCTGCCCCTGCAACCCAGATGGTGAATGGAGGAGTTGTTGGGGGGGCTTGAAAGGGCCCAGGAGGCTGTTTAGCATGACTATAGATCTCTCTAATTGTTCATAGACAAGGTTTGGTGCTGGTGGATGAGATGAAGAGGCTGGATGGTGATTCATACCTGAGTCATGGGTCTTTTGGCTGGAAGGAAGTGTTGCCCTCCCTCCCCCCTCCCAGGTTGGAGCACAGGGAGAGGACTGAACTGAGCTCTAAACTTTAAACTACCTGAGGTCAAGGGTGTCTTTCCCCAAAGGTGCTTGCTGCTGAAAGATGGCTGGTGGCTGCTCAGCAAGCCTGGGTTGGGTTCAGTGTGTGTTAATTAAGCCTGAGCTGTTAACCACTGCACAAATGCAGCTCTGTTGCCCCATCTTTAATGTAGGATGTCCTGGCCCTACTCAGATGTAAAGGATTTTCTGGTTTTGCAGCTCTTTAAGAATGAAGAACATGAAAGGTTGAGCCTTAATTGTGTCTTTAAGTGAATTTAAATCTCTTTTAAAAAAAAAAAAAAAGCTGCAGGTAGAAGTAGCGATTTGGGAGGATAAAGTGCCTTGCTGCAGGAGCAGCTGGTTTGGCAGGCTGGAGTCCAGGGTTTGGGGTGTCTATGGAGCTTGAATGGTTCTTGCAGGGTTAAAATTGGATGAGGAGCTGCAGTTGTTGCTGAGCAGGGTCTTAATTTCAGCTGGAAGACTGAAAAAAGCTGCTGAGAGTGTTTGGCTCCTCTCTTGATCTGCCACAGTGCTGCCTGGTTGTTTCTCCTCCACCACTTTAACTCATAAGGGAAATGAATTTCTGAAGCTGTTGCTTGGTTTTTCTTTTGGGAAGTGGAGAAATGCAGATGGGTAAATGCAGTGCTTTTTCCCTCACCAGTTCCCCTTAAGTTTGAGTTAAAATGCATTCAGGCTCCTGGGAGGAAGAGGAGTGCCTCAAGTGTGGTAGTCTTAGTCTTGGGTTTTCATTTAATTTAGCATAATTTTGTGGCCTGTCTCAAAAGGCTTTATTAGCAAGGTAGGGTGTGAATTCAGTGTGAAGGCACTAGAAGCAGCAGTGCCTACAGCGGTAACATGTGGTTATGTGGTTCATAGTTTCGGGTCTAGCTGTCTGGTTTGATTTTTAACTGCTGCTACCCTTTTCTTTGGAGGCAATTTCCCTCTCGAGGTGGTGGAAATTATATGTGATCCTGGGGAGAGATTCATCACACCCGGCACATACTTCCACTGATGCTGACCCTGTTATGGCAGAGTGGAAGAGCCGGAGGGTTAGAGTCCCATCGTGCCAAGCACTGAGAGTTAAGGGTAAGAATCCAAAATGACTTGTGGTTCTAGGGGTAGCAGGTGAGTGGGGAAAAACCTCACAAGTACATCTCGAAAGCACCCTCCAGTTATTTGGGGAGCTGAGAACTTGCTGCCATCTATCCTTGTAGCCCCTTCCTGTGCTGTTGGGGAGAACTTTGGAGGAGGAAGGATGCCACCCATGTTAGTGAGTTGGAGTTGGTGTCAAGTCTGTCCGATGGTCCTGAATTTTGGGGGGCTGACGCACTGCAGGCATTAATACAAGTTGGTTATTTGGATTGGAATCATGCCCAAAAGACCAGACCTGGAGATCCAGGATGGGAGTTGCTGTGTCAGACACAGTAAGACATAATGATTCTCTGGGTTTCCAGCGTTTGCTGCTTAAATAAGAGGAGAGGGGTGGGGGCGACAACCCCAAGCATCTGAACTAAAAGCAACAAATGTGGAGAGGCTGCTGTGTGTGCTGATGGGCAGGAGGCCCTTGGTGCTGTGAGGTGAGGTTATGCTGTTATGTCCTGCCAGCACAGCCCTCCTCAGTGAGCTGAGCTGTCTCTGAGTGGGAGAAGAGGAGCCCTTCCTTGCTGTACGGATGCCCATGGGATCTCACTATCAGGGGATGCAGAACCAGACTGGGGAACACCTCAGCTGTGAGCTGGAGGCCCTGTGAGAAGTGGTGTAGCCAAACCCCAGCATCTCACAGCTGTATTTGTTTAAACCTGATGGAGATGGCCTTTTCTGCCCTGCCTTTGTGTGAAGCTCTAGCTTCTGGGGAGGGCTAAAACTTGATAACAGCACCCAACAGGAGCTTTAGTCTCTCATTGAATGACTCACTGATATGGCTATCAGCTCATTACTGCAGGCTGCTCTGCCTAAATGGACAGTTAATTTGTTTGTAGCAGGCACTACTAGTTTGGATCCCTTATCCGCTTTGTTATTGATGTAACTGCACCCAGCCACAAATTAATTGGCTGCTGTTTTGTTTGCCCACAGCAAATTGCTCGCAGATGTATCATAAATTCATAGATGGTAGACTAGATTGGTGGAGTGCTGGGTGTCCTCTACACCCCTCTGTATCAAGCGCTGATTAACAACTCATAGTGCTTGGAGGGAGGGAGGTGTGCTCCAGAACAAAGTCATCGTGGCCCTGGGTGCCTTGATCAGGGAGCTTGAGAGGAGGTGAAAATAGGAAGATGATGGTGCTGCGTAACCTTTGAAGTCACCAGCTCTCTGTGGAAGTAGCTTAGTGCCATTTGTCACCTCTTCCCTGTGCTGTAGAGATGCTGTGGGCTGGGGTGAGCTCTGCAGAGCTGGGAGTGAGATGTGGCCTGTCTGCTGATGGCGCAGGGGTCTCAGTGTGGTTGGGCTTGAAGTGCTTTAACCTGCGCATTCAGGCTGGTGTTCACACTGGTTTATCTTCACCCAGCACAAGGACAGCCTAAGTGAAGTATTCCTGCTCTTCATGGCACTGACGGAAATCTAACATCAATGGTATCAAATTAATGATACGTTGAAAGCTCAAGGCTAAGGGAGCAGGAATTAATATCCTTGAGACCTGTCTAGTTCTGCCTATTCTGACACCTCCTAATTTTCCATGTAAATTGGCTTATGGATCTTTGGCTCAAAGGCTGTGTTGTGTGCAGGGGGGAGTCTGGCATGTCTGGTAGGAAATTATTCAGCATACTGGCTGGGTTATAATTGTGCTGTAGCTATTCAGATCTGCCTCCCCTGTGTGGACACCCTGTCTGTGACTATCTGAATAATCACTGCATTTATAGCAGTTCAGCGGGCATTTCTGGTTTGTTAAATGCTGTATGTCAGTATGTGACAAGCCCGTGTGTGCACAGTTGTGCTCATAAAACATGATGTTTAATCCTTTCTGTTATATTGACTCAACTGTGCACAAGCAGCAGGGATAGTTCTTATGCACACACCTGGAAGAATAAGCTCAGGCTTTGGTTTACCCAAGTAAAGTAAATTTTCTCAGAATTTTGCAGGTAACAAAGCTGCGAGCACAGTTGTAGGGAAGACCATTCAAAAGGTGCTGATTCACTCGATTCTGGATCTGTTACTGTACAACCATACAGGCAGAACTCTGGTTCTGCCTTCACAGAGAATGAAATCTGGGGGGTGACTTTTAAAGTTAGTTGTACAGTGGGGGCGGGGGGGGAAGGTGTGCAAGTCATTCAATCAGCTGAGATTTTGTTCAGCTTTTAAATAAAAACAGGTCTATTTAGTAGCTGTGCTTGAAGTGTTGCCGGCTTGAGAGTTGTATAGCACAATGAGAACTTGTCCCTCCACACAAGTGTCATAAATAAAACCAAGGTACGGAAAGAGCTAGTGCCCTGTTGCACTGTGAGTTTTTAATTGGAAAACTCCCTCAATTTGCACACAGTAATGCCCCTTACTCCTTAGGGCTGAGATGAAGAGGGGAACCATAGTAACATCAATAATAAATCCCCAGAAGAAAGGGAAGTTTTGCTGAAAAAGTGTCCCCATTTGACCCTGGAAGATGGTTCTGGAAACAAACCTGTGCGAACCTGGAAGCACAGAGACGTGTGCCAGCCCTAGTGTCTGTGCCTGTGATGGATGCTCAGGGGATGTTACTGCACCTTTCCCAGATGCAGATCTGCTCAGCAGGCTGCTGCAATGGGCTCAGGCTCAGCCCAACAAATCCTGGTGGTTGCTTTTGGGTAGATGTGTATGAAGGCAAGGACCTTTCCTAAATTCAGGATTAAAAATTAAGTCTCTGCTCAGTTCAGTCACTCAACTTCTGGACTATCTTGGCAGAAATGCTCTGAGCACCAGGTTTATTCTGACCAGTTAAAATATTTCTCTTTTTTGCCTATCAGGGAGGAAATTAATATGGAAAAGTGCAGACCAGAAACTCTCACAGGTTCAGGAAGGATGTTTCACTCTTATGTTAGATGGTTGTGTTGGTAACATCCCCTTGCTGACGGTGAACACTGCTTTGCACTTTCGTTGGTTTATTTAGTTTGCTTTACAGGCTGTCTCAGCACCTGCGTGGCCAGGGCATGCCCAGGGAGGGGAGCCAGAACAGGCACTGAACAGAGATCTTGAAACCCCTATGCCAGCTAGAAAGCAGTATTATAAGCAGCCAAAATCAACTGTCCTGACAGCTACTGACAAGACACATGACACTGCAAGAGATTTTGGTGAGCCTCACCCCTGGTTTCAATTAGCTCAAATAATTACATTTTCAAAGTCTGCTTGAAAGATTCTGAATGGACTCTTTTTTTTTTTTTTTCACTCTTTATTTTCATCCCTTAGGAGAAAGTAAAAGGAGCTAACTACTGGAGGTGGTATAGTTAAAAAGAAACCGAACCCACAAAATCTTTTTTTTTCATAAAACAAGAAGTTTCTTTGGCTACTCTTCCTTCAGTGCTGAAACTGTCTGGCTCACTGAGTCTCCAGTGCCCATTGCTCCTTCTGAAGGACCTCAGAGGTGCTGGTGGTTTCTCTTGGCTATTTCCCCTCCCAGAGAGGCACAAATGGTGCTGGCTGGTTTCTTTGCCAAGTCTTTAGAGCTTCCTTGCATCTCTGTCCCTTCACAGCGCCTGTATCATCAACTTTGGTGATGGATCTTTTTGATTAAAAATGTCTCACTTCTAGTTATTTGATTAAAACTGAACAACTTTGTCCAATTGACACACTCACCATCGTGGTGCTCTGACCTTGGAGGCTGGTGAAAACCTTTCCTGGGAACCTAAAAGGAAACATCTAGGTAGAAGCTCAAGGGAAAAAGTCAGGTTAGCAGTAAAAAGGAGGAAAGAAATTTATGTGAAACTACTGAGATGTTTTTACCTTGTGTTATCATCCAGAGCAAAGCCTCCAGAGTGCCCTCAGCTCATTTTAGGCCAGAGTGTGTGTGTGTGTGCACATCTGTGGTTCCCCTTGTGTGGACAAACACCACCAGCCATGCTGCTGGAGAGGTGGTTGCTGCTTCATCTCAGTCTGTGTAGAGATGTAAATACCCCAGGGTGAGCAGATCATAGAGGAACAGTCAGGGTGTGATGTGTCTTGCTGGAATAAATCACCAACACCATGAGCACCAGTTTCTCTAACTGTAAAATTTGGGTAAGTTCATTCCTGCCCTCTCTGTAAGTTATGGGCATGGAGTTACTAATGGTCATAACATAGGCCAGAGGGTGTTAAAGAAATGTCACTGAAGGCAATTTTGCAACTTCAAAAATAGTCCAGCATCTGCTAATCAATATTCATTCCCATCCCTTCTTCTCCCAACCAGCTACAACTCAAAGCTCTCTTAATTTGTATTTTTTTGTTTCCCTGAAATACAGCAATTGGCACAAGAATGTCAGATGTGATGTGAAACAGCAGGGTGGGGTAACACAAGCCACTTGCACAAGCACCACTGCCAGCTGTGTCTCTGTTACGTGTGACACTGTCCAAGTGCAGGCAGATCTTGCAGGTCACTGAGTGGCTCCTACTTTCAGACAGCAATTTGACTTTTGGGAGTTAATAAAAGCATCAAGTCGTAAAAGTTCCAATTTGAACTTTGTAAGAACCAAGTCTGTTTTAGCCTTTCCTTTTTTCTGTTTCTTCATCCTTTGGTTAAAAGGTATATATATATTTCAATTTCTGCAGTCTTCCTATTGTCCTTTATACTCCATGTTTCTCAAAGCTGCCTTTACCCTGAGATGTTATCAGCTTTGCCCTTTCAGGAGTCAGACTTGTTTGATTGAAAGACTAACAGTAAGCTGAGTTTTCTTTCTTGGTGCCCTGGGCTGCAGGAGCAAGATCCTGTCACCTCACCACCACCAGTGCTATCCCCAGATTCCTCCTTCTGTCCAGTGCTGTACAAGTCAAACCCAGTTCGGATACTACTCCCCTTTTTCTAGTTCATCAATGTAAGGAAAGAGCTGAGTAAAGGAACTGCAGAATTTGCTTAAAATCTGATTGATATTCTCAGTGGTTATCCCCTTCTAGTTGACAGGAGGGCGAGAAAGAGCAGCTTTTTATCCAGCTGTGATTTGGGATTGTTGCCACCTCCAAAATGAGACCCATCTTCAAAGCTTCCTTTACAAATGAGCTGATGGACATTGCACAGCAAACAGCTCCTTGCGAGGGGATGAATGTAATGTGGGCTTTCTGCTTCTGACTCTGAAAAGTGGTGAGATGTCCTGATATGATTGTTCCCATAGCCCTCTCCATGAGAGCTGCAATGAAGGGTTTCTACTGATAAATCCCATTTCTTGAGAGCTTGCAGTAGCTGGACTGTGCCCTGACGCTTTTTGCCCCAAGGTGGCTGCTTTCTAGCAAATATGTGTGCAGATGAATTAGTTTCTGCAGTGTTTATATAGAAAATATGTTCCAATATATGAGCTGCTGCTTAAATAGTAACTTTGTGAACTGCCTTTATTGTCTTTGAGGCCTTCCACCACACTTGTACCATCTAAAACAGCAGCAAAAGGGTCAAAGAATTCTTATAAAGACCCCGTGCTCCTGTGGCTGTTATTTGAGCTCCATTACTGCATGAACAGTCAGATACAGAATTTAAAATTTGGGCTTCTGCACTGAGCTGTCACAATTGCAGTTCATTAGTATTGATGATTCCTCTCTAAAGTAGAGACTAAACACTCCTGAAAAACACTCCTGACAGATCTAATGTATCGCAGCTTGTTACTGGTTGCAGAAGCTTGTTTTCTGCTAGTAATTCTGTAAGTTGGATGCGTGTCTCTCAGTCTCATACATGCCTGAAGCAACACTCTCACTGCTTGGTCACCTTTCCCAGCCCATGGGATGTATCTGATATCTTGGCAGCTATTGGAATAAGCACATTTTAAAGAATTAGTACAATGAAGTGATTTGTGGAGATCAAAGAAATGAAGGTTAGGTCCTGACTCTACCATGTCAAGGCTCGGCTGATCTGCCCCATCCCTGGTGCTCACAGGCTCCTCAGTGCTGCAGCTTTTATCTGTCACTTTTAATGCTTTAGGCAAGTGCTTCTGGTAACTTTTGTCTTTTCTTGAATCATCCACTACTCCTTTCTGGTTTCCTTTCCTGTACTAAAGGACAGAGTGAAGAAGATAAGCGGTTGCTTTTTTCAGCATTACTGTAGACTTTATCTGAGATGACAGGCTACGCTTTCAAATGTTCATCGTTATTCTCTTGTCTCCAGCCACCATCTGAGGTTTGGGTCATTAATACTTGTAAAGCATTTGAGATTAGTAGACTCAAGGAACTAGAGGACAGCAACATGTCAGCTTTCCTTCTTGGCAGCTCATTTTGGTGGTGAAATCAGAGCCTCAGGATGTCAAACTCCACTCTTGGGCAGCCACGGAAGAAACTTCTGGCATGACTCAGACCTTGTTTTGCTTGGCTTTTCTCTAATCCCATATCATTTATTTCAGCAGAGGCAGTTGTGTGAGTGAGAGCAGACTGGGTTTCCTTCTGTGGTCGCACAGTAAAGGGGGTCTGAGGTTCCCTGTGCAACTGACTCATTTCCCTGTGCAAATCACGGTCTGCTCAATTGTCTGACAAGTGTTAACCTCTTGGATGCACATGTGCGGTGTGGAGAGTGCTGTCCCATTTTGGAAAAGATTAAATACCTGTCTGAATGTGGGGGCTGGTCAGAGAGGGCAGTGAGACTGGGTGGTACTTGGACCTCTTGAGCGTGTCAGATCAGTCATGGGATGTACTTGGCCATTCATGGCAGGTTCCAGGGCTAACTTGTGTTCTAGGGAAGAGTTAGACCGTGTATGTGCAGAAGGGAGATGTGATATAGAAACACAGGAGAGCACTTGCAGGGCAGCTGTGGACAAGGCTCCATCTGCCTGTGGCAGACTTTCAGTGGTGTCCACCACAGCTTCCATGTTCACAGCCTGGTTTCTAATCCCTTCCTGTTCAGTCTTTCAAGTCTTTCCAAGCACAGATGATAATTCATAAAGTTTCATGAATGTGTGAGTTGGGAATTATTGCTGCTACAGAACCTTTCCTAGGCTTGAGGAAACTAAGGCAGCAAGAAGGAACAGTGCAGATAGCAACGGAACAAGGGACTGAGTCTACTAGCCAGGCCTGTCTGGTAACTTTTGTAAAGAAATAGACACTGGTGTAAACTGGGCCAGGTTTCCATGTGCAGCTAATGTGGCCAGCTCAGTGCAGCCTTGATTGAGACGATAGTGTTGTCCTCCCTTATCTCACATCCACACACCAACACTTCTATGTGCTTTAGCCAAATCTGGAGATGAGACAATAGTAGGGTATCAACAGTGGAGCTCTAATCCATTCCTAGCAACCCTGAGCTTGGACACGCTGCCAAATGGGCAGGAAAGATGACAAATCCAGCCAGTGGTGTGGAGATGTAGGCTGTGAGCAGCTCGTGTGGTACCCAGGAGTTGTGAGATGGGCTACAGATGCTCTCAGGGCACCTCTGAGTGATGGGATCCCCACTGGGGCTTCATAAACCTGACAGCACAGGAGCTTGGTAGGATCTGTCAGCCTAGACATGGATGCACACCTGGAGCATCCTGGCTGTACCTGTGGCATCTGGTGTAGAAAGGTGAGGTGGGTGGAGAATCACAGAATATCAGGGATTGGAAGGGACCTTGAAAGATCATCCAGTCCAATCTCCCTGCCAGAGCAGGAACACCTAGAGCAGGTCACACAGGAACGTGTCCAGGTGGGTTTTGAATGTCTTCAGAGAAAGAGACTCCACAACCTCTCTGGGCAGCCCCTTCCAGTGTTCCTTCACCCTCACCGTGAAGAAGTTTTTCCTCTCATTTAAGTGGAACCTCTTGTGTTCCAGCTTGTACCCATTGCCCCTTGTCCTGTCACTGAGAAGAGCCTGGCTCCATCCTCCTGACACTCACCCTTTACGTATTTATAAACATTCATGAGGTCACCCCTCAGTCTCCTCTTCTCCAAGCTGAAGAGACCCAGCTCCCTCAGCCTTTCCTCATATGGGAGATGCTCCACTCCATCTTTGTGGCTCATCCAGTTCTCAGGAGCCTTGGGAAAAGGCTCCCATTTGTGTCCATTGCCATGACAGTGCTTTCCTGCCCCAAACAGCTGCCAGAGTCACTACAGTGGGGAAGGATCTCTGTTTTCTGCATGCACGTTTGTCTGCTCTCGCATGTGCTTGAGCTGACACTTGAGCTGTGGGGAAACTCCCTGACTGCCTTTCTGCTCCAAAGGGGTTTGAAAATAAGTAAGGGGGTCTCATGGGCATGTAGGTCCTTATGTTGGTTCTTCTAACTAACCATCCAGATTGGCCTCTTCTCCCATCCCATAGCCTTCAGCTTACCAGGAGATCATCTAGTAGGACTAGAAGTAAAGCCAAAACGTGACTGTATGTAGCATAGCCCTTTTTCCAAACTGCGTATAAAGCTGGTCTGCTCCCCTTCCCTCTAAAAGCAGGAGTAATTAGTTAAGCTGCAGCAATATAATGAACAGCGGGTTGGATTTGCTTGGTAAAGCCTCCCTGAACACACATGAGACATCCTAATTACCTTGATTGGGTCATTACGATGCAGGGTTGATGGAGAGATGTTGGAATGTT
>VXBJ01007099.1:710424-749851 GCA_013400055.1 Nycticryphes semicollaris | reverse complement strand
TTTTTTTTATTTTACTCTGAGTCTGAGAACGTCAGGAAAAGAGGTGGGGAGGTCTCATTAAAATCCCCCCAAGAAGGAAGTGTAATTTATTTCATGCCAAACAATTGCTGTTTCCCATGCTGCAGAAAGACTGAATATTAATTCCAGCAAATGTGTCCCTTCTCATGCAGCTGCCAGTGTTTGCATTCTTAAAAGTAGAGATTGTGTCAGTACTGGCTGGGGGCTGTGGCTTGACACAACCTGTCTCAGCCCAAGAGCAAATGTTTACGTGCTCACTTCAGTGGCAGCGGTTGGCTGGGGAAAAAAAAGTATCTGGACTTGAATAAAAGCAGAGGACAGGCAACTGACTCTCGTTCTGAGAAGTGACATTTTAGTCTCTTTTGAAGCAGTTTGTGTTGATAACATGACAAATTTATGTTGCCAGAGCGTTTGGAGGCCTAAGTTAGGGAATATGGGTTGGGAGGTCGTAATGACTTGACTTTTTTTAAAAAAAAAAGTAGGGGAAAACTACATCCCCAAAATGCTTTGTGCAAGTTGAAATCCAAAGCCTCTGAAGTCCTTATTTATGAGCAGGGAGGAAGGACAGAGGGAACCCTGATGTGAGCAGTCTGATCCTTTCCAAACCTGCTATTGTTTCTCAGTGGGAAGGACCTGGCTGTTGGAGAAGGTGCACCTCCAAGAACCAACCTCCTAATGGAATAAGTCAAGAAGAGCTTTAAGAAGCTTTCATCAGCGACAACTTCATCCATGATTTCTGTCACCGTGCTTGTCCCCGTTGAGCGCTCTGTGCCAAAATGTGTGCAAAAATGTTAATGTTTAGCTTTGAGGTCGAGCCCCATGGGAAAAAAGCTAGAGAGCTGCATCCCTGTGCCTGCAGTGGGATGTGGGTGTGAAAAGCACTGCACCTGGACAAGGCAGGACTCTTCTTGCTGTGGCTGCCTAAGGAAAGCTCTGCTTTCTCCTCCAAAATGTCTGATGGAGCAGGGCATGGCAGCCTGGTGACACCAAACTGTTGTGCTTACAGCAGCATGCGTAAGAAGATAATCATAAGAGCTCCTTCAGACTTAGCAAAGACAACTTAATAACCAAACACCAGAATAATTAAAATGATGTCACTGACTCTCAGCCTGCCTACCCTGCAAGTGGAAACCTGCAGGGGATAGAGCACAGGATGGAGAGAAGGGCTGACTCATCTGTTAACTTAGTTTTAAATGGAACAAATAAGGTTTAAGGCCTAAACCAAAACTGGTGTGTGTCACTGTCTAGCTGAAGCTCAACAAAGTCACTGCCCCAAAGACGTTTCTGTGGAGCTAGACTCTGCAGATCTCCTGTTCTCCTGCAGTGCTGGATGATGGTGCAGTCAATACCTGGGGAACAGTCTGTTCCTTGGCGTGCTAAAAACCCACTGACTGCTGTGGTGTAAACTGAAACTGGGTCTAGTGTGATGTCTTTTGTTTCCAGGGGACTAACTCTATATGGACCTACAGGATGGGGCCTTCCATGGTTGCATTGTTCAGCTGCTGGGTTTAGGGAGGGTGATGCCAATGTAGTCTGGCTTCACTGTAGAGGAAAAATCCTTTATACTTGCCCCTAGGGAGTGTTGATGTGACTCCATCAGCATTTAGAGATGGTGAAAGGTACTGAGCTGACAACCCTGGGGGCCTTTCTAACATGCTTGTCCTCAGCACATACAGAAGTTGGTTATGAAAGCACTACTCCATGTGCACTGTTATGTCTCACACTGAATTAAGCCCCTTCTGAAGTGTAACTTTGCAGTTCTTGAAGCCCAGCTCTAGGCTCTTCAAGAGAAGCCAGTGCTGCTGCTCTCCCATGAGCCACATTGAGAGATGAGGAGTGCCGATTTCTGTAGCCAACACAACCATACTGGTAGAAAGATGCCGATACAAAGGTTTCCCCTCCAGTGCTGCCCTGTAAATACAGCGTCAAAGTACATCTGTTGCCTGGAGGCACCAAAGGACACAAGTCTGCTGCAGGAACCCTCCAGTGGGAAATGGGGGCCGTAGATGAGATATCCCTCCCCCTTTACTGTTGGTGAGGCTTTCCTGTGTGCTGTCCTGTCCCCAGTCCCACAGCAGGGATAGAACAAGGGGAAGGCTGCAGGGGGTGTGAGGGTTTATCTATATTGCTTTGCTAATGGGAAGTGAGTGAGAAAGGGCATTGCTGTGTGGTCCCTGCATCTGGCAGGAGGACTAATGTGAAGCGAGTGGGTTGGGAACGTATCTGTACCTGCTGTGTGTCTCCTCTCCCACCGGTGAGTCTGCTGAATGAAATGCATCCAATTAGCGACTCAGGAGGATTGATGAAACGCGATTAGTCAGGTTCTGGCTGTGTCCCAGGGGCCCGTGAGTCACCTCACCTTTCCCTCCTGCCCACCTAGCAGCCGCCAGCATTGTGCTTGCTCTCTGTCATGGTTGCAGCTTGCTCCTGGGCAGATTTAGCTGCATAGAGGCTTCAGGTGAAGAAAGGTGTCTAGGGAAGGGTGCCACCAGCCTGTTGCCTGGCAGGGCTTTGAGGACCTCAGCTCCATCTTGTCCTTCAGGCTGGCTTGGCAGAGCTGTGGCTGTGGGGAAGGAGGAGTATATTTTACCACCCAGTGTGACCATGAGGATCTGCATAGTGGAAAAATGGTCCCTGGCTCACCCTTCTCAGTTACTGGATCCTGCAGCAACCAGCCAAGAGGACTTTGTTGCTTACTGGGAAAGTAGAAGTAAAAGTAACTGGGCCATCTGCCCCTTGTGGGAGTTCATCAAGAACAGAACTGCGACATGTGGCTTCAGTTGCACCTCTAAGGACAAGGAGGAGAAGAGGAGGGGGTGGAGAGTGAACCCATCTGTCTTCCTGCTGTCTGACGAGGCAGCTCGTGAACACATGGAAAAGTGCTGGCAAAAGGAACCAAGGAAATTTGTCTCATCCAGTGTGGCAGGCTGTTGATCTGAACAACTAGATGGAATAGTTTCTATCACCCTTGGGTTTTGAGGGGGGTTTTTTCCCCCTGGTTATTAAGCTGAACTTCCTCTAGTTTCTCTCAAACAAGTGAGGTGACAATGGGCTGTGTATGGGGGTAGGACTGTTGGGAAACACGCTGTGTTATCTCTGTGTCCTTCTCACTGCACCTTCCAGATAAAAGCGCTTCAGCTGTCTATCTCTGCACAAGTATCTGTGTCCTTTTCTACTTCATGATGCCTTTTATTCAGGCTCTGCAACCAGAAACCGAGGCACTGAGACAGGGGGATCACATAATAAATACAAAGAGCAGAATAGACGAAGAGGTAAAGCTGAACACAAACAAGAATAACAACAGACTCCCCAGATTAACAAAGCTGGCTTTGAAAAATAGGGAAAAGGGGTAGGATGTTTGGAATAGGTCACACCAAGGTGCACAGAGACTGTACAGCTACTGAAACTCCTTAACTTACCCCCTAGGTAGGGGGATGCCTTTGATCAAAAGGTTTGTGTTCAACAGAGAGGCTTTTATTAATCTTGCCCCGTGCTTTGTGGTGATTTAGGGAAGATGGCAAAAAGCTGTCTGTGTTCTTTGCTAGTTTCCTTTGTCTGTGCTTCTCTTCCCAACCTCCCAGCACATCCACAGGTATCCGCATCTTTGTCTTCCCAAGGTGCATTTGCCACAGATTTTATGGCAAAATGTAGGTTTCCCAAAGGAGTTGTGGAAGCTCCATCCCTGGAAGTGTTCAAGGCCAGGCTGGATGGGGCTTGGAGCAACCTGGTCTGGTGGGAGGTGTCCCTGCCCAGGGCCGGGGGGTTAGCACTTGATCTTGTAAGGTCCCTTCCAACCCGAACCATTCTGTGATTCTCAGGGTATACATGGAAAGGGAGGGGACTCCACAGCCAGTGTTTAGACAACTGGACTAGGAAACCCTTTGGGGACAGGCAGGAGGGATATGAAGGAATGGAAACCATGAGACTTTGCAGGGTGGTGAGAAGCAGGTGCCTCTGCTGGGACACTAGCTAAATGGGAAGTCTCCATTGTTGGACCAGGTCTCTCTAGCGTGGCTTTCCTGCTCATGTAAATGAGATCTGAAATTACTTCAGCCTGGGGAGATGTTGACGTACTGTGCTTTGACTTCAGTGTGAGATCTGGAGAAGGTCTACCCCACAAAGACCCTTTCCAGTCTTACACCAGCTCACAGTGCCCCCATGACACAGTTAGCATGTATCTTGGCCACAACTGGGTCAGATTGACTCACTTAAGACGGGAACAGACTAGTTCAACCATAAACACCTTTACTGCAAGCAAGATAACATCTTCAGCGTGCTGCTCTCTGAGCACCTCGATAATTCAGTCTGTTTTCACTTCTCTCATGCTTTCCTCATTGCTGCTATTAAAGGAGGAAAAAAAAAAACCCACCCAGTCATTACCACCTCCTTTCACAGAAAAACCTGTGCCAGTCCTTCCCTTAACTTCCTTATGGGAGAAAGGTAACACAATAGCTTCCCTTGGCACGAGAGCGAGTCTGGCTTGGCACAGCACACATCTTCCTCGACCTTTGCTCCCAGGCCTTTGGGGAGAGTACGGACCAAAGAGCAAAGCAATTCCATGAAAACTAGTACAGGTGAAAATTCCTGGCAGTTAAAATGGGGCAAAGATTTTTTTTATTTTTTTTTTCCAAGTCATAAAGCCTGAAAGCTCTGTTTGTGTCTGCTTTTATTGCCCACGGAAACGGGGGTGAAAAATTAACAGGACACCATGGAGCCGTGGTGTGAACGTGCTGCTGCGGTGGGTGCAGGTGGACAGAGCCTGGAATGAAAATCCAGGGACCCTGTTATAAGATCTAGTCAATGACTCGAAAAAGCAACACGCTGTAACTGATGATGTTGAAAGTGCTGGCGTTGCACACCAGCCTGCTTTGATCGCCAGAGGTGGGTGAACGGCTGTGTGTTCCCTGTGGGGTGTAGGCTGAAGTCCGGGCTGTACTTAAACAGCCGGGAGTGGTGTGGCTGTGTTAGGTGCCACCTGTAAGCACTCTTGTGGCTTGAGAAATCATGTGCAGGTGACAGAGTTCTGCTGTGTAGTTGTGTACGGACGAATTTCGGTTCTGGGTTTATTGTGGATGGCTGGTGGCATGAAACCATAAGCATGGTAACAAAGTCTTTTGCACTGTTTGATGGGTTTTTTTAATTCTGCTTTACATTAAATTCATCTACAGTAGCCAGTTCCTCCGTGTTCAGCAGAGTGTTGAACAATGCCTGCACAGTCCCCTGGGAGCCCTGCACAGGCTATCGGTGTAATCCTCTGTGTTTAGCTGATCTGTGCTGGTTTTTCTCTACTCTTTGTAATGGGCAAAGCTGTTTCCTAATCTGTGACCATTCAAGCCGCATATACAAAGCACAGACGCTTAATTTTCCCTCTATTTAACTTCGTAAAGCATTGGTTGTTTTGAGGAAGCTGCATAAGTGACTCTGCTTCCTCTGAGCTGCCTTTTCCTATCTTCTCACTCCCCGGATCTCTGCACGTTGCATTTTCCAATCACGTTTAAAACCCTCTGCCCAGGGTTCCCCCATGGCTGTGCAGACTGCGAGGAACAAGAGCAGCGTGAGGAGCAAGCAGTGTGAAAATCAGCCCACTGGCATGAAAAGCCACAAAGCTGGTGTTAGCAGCAGTAGTTTTGAGAAATGTTTGCAGTCCTTTGAAGCAGTGCAATTGTTATCTGCCTGATTTTGCTTGAAATACCTAGGATTTGTGTTGAAATTCTTGAACGTATTTTAGTTGCCAAACAGTACAGCCCACTAGAGGCAGATGGGGCTGGACCAAAAGGCCAAGTGTCAGACCTAGGTGAGACTTGTGGCCACAAGACCTTTCTCTGCTGTTGGCTTCTAGGATATGAGCACAGTCATCAAAGTTTGCAGGTCAGTTTTCTCATAAAAAATAAATATATGACATTGTGTTTCAGAGGCTGAATTTTTGAATGAAGATGCTCTATATTGGCACACTGCTTAGGAATCCTGATCAGTCCAAGAGATGGGGAATTACTAGGCAGTGTTCTTAATAGCGGCTTTATGGGGTGCACATTCCCCCTGAAATCCTCTTGGTGTCCTTTCTCCCTTTGCCATGTACTCTTTGGGGTGGGCAGTGTCTTGTGTGCAGGAGTGGAAAGAAGCAGCAGTAGGCAGCATCTCGTAGGCCAAGGGCAGTGTAGACGCAGACCCTGCAATGAAAAGGGAGGCACCTGGACTCTTGGAGGTTAAAGCTTCGCAGTTCATATGCATCACCCAGGATTGCCTGAAGCTGCTGCTTCTCCATCAACTTATAGATTTGAAGGCTTTTTGCTGTAGTCGCTTCAGATTGCCCTAGTGAACAGCCACAGGCAATGAACGTGGGGAGAAGTCTTCCAGAAACTGAGTCTGCTGGGTGGATTCTGGTGCCAGTTTTAGACATACACTAGCCTCTGTTGTGCTGTTGTTGTTGACAGAGCTGCTGTTGCGACATGGCTCTTTTGCAGGGCGAATGGCCACTAAGAACTGGCGCTTGAAGGTCTCGCTGAGGGCAATGTAAAGGAAGGGGTTGAGGCAACTGTTGGCATAGCCCAAGCTAATGGCAAAGTTGTAGGCATAGAAGAAGGCCATGGATGGTGTGTCAATGCCGAGATGAACCAGCTGGAGGATGTAAAAAGGAGCCCAACAAATGAAAAAGGCAGAGCAGATGGCAACTGCCATGCGGGTGACTTTCTTGGTACGTACCTGGAGGCTCCTTTGGGGCAATGGGACCACAGTGGTGGCCATGTGCTGGAGAATCTTAAAATAGACCACACAGATCACAATCAGTGGCACAGCGAATGCCAGCATGAATTGATAGAGAGTGAACCAATAGATATCAGTCTCTGGGTTGGGAAGCAAGAGAGCACAGCGCACAGTCCCATCCTCCAGAGGCATAAGACCTGCATACATCCACACAGGAATAATAGTCAGGAAGGAGAGGAGCCACACCAAGCCGATAACTAGAGCTGCAACACACGGGGTCCGGACATAGGTAGATTTTAGAGGGTAGACAGTCGCCAGATAACGGTCCAGTGTCATCACTGTAAGGATGTTGGTGCTGGTGATCTGACTGTTGGTGTCCAGGGCAGTGATGATGGTGCACAGGGGAGCTCCAAAGTACCAGGAGCCGTTGCCTAGGAGTTGGTGGATGAGGAAAGGCATGCCCAAGAGGAAGAGGAGGTCCACAATGGAGAGGTTGAAGATGAAAATATCAGGCACAGTCTGTTTGCATCTTAGCTTCTTCTTCTTGACAATAGTGTAGATGACAATGAGGTTCCCCACAATGCCCAGGAAACAGATGATGCTGAAGAGACTGGGCATGATCACGTTGGTGTATGGTGCTGACTTTGCTGCTGCTGCCAAAACAAACCGAAACAATGAGCGCAATCCAGAGACAGCCTCTTTACATCTCTGTGTGCTTGCCCTGTCCTGCGGCTGGATCCCCCTTACAGATGTCGTTTGGAATGGTGTTTAAGACCCTCTGCTGTACTTGGAGGGGTTTAGCTGGGGATTTGACACTTTCTCCTTTGCTGTTTGGTGCATGCAGCACATCACTCAAATCTGGTTATGTGTAGACATCTTTCCTCAGCCCTCCTGACCTAATTCTGTCTTGACCTGAACCTCCCTGAACTCAATGCTCAAGCTGTTGCATCAGAAAGCTTCAGCTCATCTGTTGGGTGGTTTACCTACTGTACAGTGTGAGACACAGAGTTCATTGACCATGCAGGCAGATAACTAATTCTTATCTAAATTGTGAGATCTGGGGCTGTACCCTGGCTGTGTCCCACCTCTGTTTTCAGGGTTAGGTCAGAGCATGCGCTCCGTTCCATCCTCCTTCCCTGCCCTTCTCCCTTTCTCTAGGTTCTTTACTAAAAAAAATAAAAATAATCTAAGTGTGTGGCTGGACAGAGATTTGGGATTATGTTTCAGAGTGCCCCTTCAATGAAGGGAAATTGCATGAAGGGCATGAAGGAAAAACTACTTAAACTAGTTTCCTCTGGGTTCTGAATGTGGGTGGATTTAAAAGGTAAAATTCTTGCCTGATAATACTTAGCTTATTAGCATTGGTGCTTGACTGTTGCTGTTTAGGGCGGGAGGCCCAAACATAATCAAATTCACATTTGCCTTGTCCCTAGCCTGGGTTTAAAATCACATTTTGAAGCCATAAGCCCTCGGTACCAACCAACCTGGGATTTCTGCTCTTGGGTGCCAAAAGTGGTGTCTAAGGCACTGATTGTGGCGTGCTCTGTTGTGTGAGACTGTCATGTGCGGTGTGTGATAGAGTCTTAAATCACTTTCTCAGCTGAGGCAAATCTCATTTCATCTTATTACTCCTCTCCTATGGGGCCTGATTTTTTTTTTTTCTCCCAGGGAAGGCTTTGTGTGAGTTACTTGTGTGGCTGTTCCAAAGACACGCATGACAGCCCCTGAGCCTAGACTGCATGTCTCTTTCATTGAATTGCAGATGATTCATTGTGGTGCTCCTTGGAAATGCTTTCAGTCACTGCACTATTCCACCTCCTTAGCAGCCTGTACCTGGAGGAGAAGTGGGGAGGTCTCCTCCCATAGAAACTATGGGAATCTGGAAAATGCAATTAAGTGAAATAACAGATATACTCGTAAGACGTTGTCTCTGCCAAAGCAGTATCTATTTGTTGAGGTGGTATTTGCTAACTTTGATATCTAGTATTCTTGAGTGCACACTTCTCCAGATTTACTTTGGTGTGACAGGAGCTTGACTATATTGGCAAGACAACTGGGGCTGCATCGCTGGCCTGGCCTGTGGCTGGAAAAGTGTGTGCCATATCAACTGTATGTAATATTTTAGTGCTCTTAGAAGTGGGGCATGAGGAGCCACCACTCCTTCAATCCTTCTGGCACTAGGAAGAGGCCAACTTAAGCATAAGCAAGGTAAAGGTCAGAATCCAGTAAAGCTGTGGCAGCACCATTTTATAGGAAAAGCCTCTCTGCAGATGACAAAGCAGTCAATGAGGCAGGGGTCTGAAACAGCAAGCCAGGCTGGTTGGTAAGGCAAAAAAGCCTGGTCCAGACCAGTCCTGGGCTTTTAAATGGTCCCCTTTCCTCCTGGCTGCTTATTAATGCAAGGAATTACTGCATGTACTGCTTTTGGTAGATAACATACTGTCATCAGCACGCTTGGTGCTTACTCTTTAACATCCAGCCCGTGCATCCCTGACCATCCAAACAGATCTCACACCTCCTTTAGTGGTTGAAGATGGCAGACTAGAAATTGGAAGACGAGGACTGTAGTCCTGATGTTCTGCAGGTAGCTATTATGACTTCTGTTCCCCTTTCTTTCTAGCCCCAAATTTGATGAATGTGACAGAAATGGATGGTATGTGGGAACCATAAAGGCCACTTGGTTAGCTGGAAATTGGGACAAAATGTCCTGTTCCCACAGTGTAGTGAGTAGAGGGCTCATGGTGACCCTGTAACATTTGGAATGAGACCAGCTGGCCTTGGGCTTGCACACATGCTGCTCCAAAGGCTTTACATGAAAAGTAGGATGTGTAGCACTGTAGCACCTCTCCTGCTGTCTGTATTTGTACAAGCAAGACTTTCAAATGTTATTAGCTGGAAGTTAGTGTGAAGCTGTATTGCATGTGTATATATTATGGGCTGGGGTCAGAAGTGCGTGACTATCAAATGCTCAAAAGTTACCACTTTTCTAAGGCCTCTTTCATCTTGAGACATGGTTGAATCTGAATTTCTCAATGCTGCTTTGTGCACATGCAAGTAGCTATATTTTGTTTACTGAAACAGCTATTTTAGGTATTGATTTGTCCTTCCTTGTACATCTGTGGCTGCCTCTTTTTTTTTTTTTTTTTAAAGTCCCGAAGGGGACTGCACTATGTGAACTGAATGAGGACTGGCCTAAATTATTTTTCTCTAAGATGATTGCCCTCAGCTATGCACAAATACATAACAAACTACTGCTTTACTGCACTTCAGAAGGAAGCACCTAAGGCACACTTTCCATTTAGAAAGGACGTGCTTGTGGAGGGAGAAGCAAAGATTACATTATAAAACAATTTTTGTGGAGGAGTTTCACCAACTTGCACCACTGAGAAATGGTCTGCCTGACTGTAAACCTTTGATTTGGGAACAGTGGTAGGGTGGAGAAAATGAGAGACTGGTGGGGATCTCCGCTTCCCCTTTCCAACGATGTCTCATGTTCTGTGCTTTCCTTTCCCTGCCTAGTCGGGCTGGTTCATCCCTTTGTAGCCAAGACCAACAGGTTTCTGGAGTTACTACCGTCTTGCAGCCAACAGGTAGCAGCGAATCGCTTGAAGCCACTGGGCCCAGTGATCGGACTTCATTTTGGTGCTGTACGGTGTCCCGGGAGGGGAGGTCTGGGACCCGGGGTCCTTCCCCAGCCCCCGAGAGGGCTTGGCCCCGTCCCGCCCGGCGTCTGCCGCCCCGCCCGGGGCCCGGAGCTGTCCGCGCTCGGGTGCTGAAAGCGACTGCTCCCTGCCCGCAGCCCGGAGGGGGAGAAGGGGAAGCTGGGGTGGGGCTGTTCCCCTCTGCTCAGCTTCTCCTACTTCATGGGGTACTGACCGGTCCTGCAGCCCCCCTGAGCACAAGCAGAGCCGGGCTCAGCGCTGCAGAGCATCTGTGAAAGAGGGCTGTGCAGGTGGGTTTTGCCCTGCAAATGTCCCCGCGCCCACGCCCCGCTCCCAGCGCGGGGGACCCCGCCGGGGAGATGCGCCTCCGCCCCGCGCAGCCTCTGCTCACCTGAGCCGTTCCGAGCCTCCGGCGCGGAGAAGTTGCGGGAGGAGTTGGTGGGGGCCATGGCAGCGAGGGCCGGTGTCAGGGATAGAGAAAGTTGAGCAAGTTCCCTTGGTGGATCCGCGGCAGCAATGGGGTGTCTTTCCGCCCACCCCTTGACTTCACCATCGGGGCCGGGCAGACTGTGGAAGGCAGGAGCTCTCCTGCAACCGGCGAGCAGAGGCTGCTGCTCAGCGGCGCTGCGCTCCGCTCGCCCACTCCCGCCCCGCCGAGCCCGGAGCAGGTACTGACATCAAAGAGCAGCTGACTCCACCAGCCACGTCGTCTGAGAGCATCCCTCCAGTGCCGTCGAATGGGAGGGAATGCCGGTGCTGAGTGGGGACGGGGGGAGCTGCCCTCCTAGCGTGGGAGGGGGCCGATTCTCCCGGCCAGAGGCTCGGCAGTGCTTCGGGAGGGTTGCAGCGAGCATCCCTTCACGTCGTTTCCCCATGCTGCCCCCGAAGAGATGGCTAGGATCTGCACCTTCCCAATTACAGCCTGCCTGCTCTCGCTGTTGTCAGTAGGAAAGAAATAGCAGATTTTGCCTCTTAAGTAGCTCTGATCTGCCTTCAGAGTGTATCTTTGTATCTTGCAGAGACACATGCAGTTTTCATCCCTGAGTCATAGGCACATCCCCACTAGTGGGGCTGGGGAATGTCAAGATACCAAATTATCCCACTGAAAACTATGTTGCTTTGACCCTCTAACCCCTCTAACTTATTCCAACGTGAGACAATTCACTTGTCATGAATTTTCTGCTGTTTTCTGCTGTTCCGCTTCTTGCCACAGCTCATTTGCTTCCTAGCTGCAGAAATTAGCTCTATTGCTAGCTCAGAATTTGTGTTCTATGGTTTTGGCCTTAAAAATATTAGGCAAGAACCCCCTTGGGTTTTGAAAAACCGCTTTGCTCTTTTTCTGTGCCTTTCAAGAGCAGTAGCCTGCTCTTTTCTGTGGCTTTGAGCTGATGATTTTTTTTTTTGTGCTTCCTGACCACTGTTTATACATGAGTTAGGTTCCTCCATTGTGGTTTGACAAATCACATATTACCAGGGTGAAGGGATCATTCTATGCCTCTGAGCATTTCCTGCATTGAAAAAGCATGCTATCATCTCAGAAGTTTGTAAGAAAACCAGCAACAACAGGCAGCTTTTTCTCTGTGGCTGAGCAAAGTCTAGGGGATTGGGTTTGCATTATAAAAAAAAAACAAAACTGTCTGAAAATCTCCCTCGCTTCTTTCTTTGGAGTTATAAAGGCTGACATCAACTGTAGGGACTATTTTTTTGGAGCTTCATAAGGTTGTATCAATCAGGACTAGAAGTAATCTTTATATACCATTAAAAGCAGGGTTCAGCACACCAGCAACAATCTCAGTGTAGACTGTAAATCGGATTTGGCAGCAGCATTTTCAGTATGGAACTTTTACTATGTACACCAAAGGAGTTCATTATTAGGTTGTCCTCTAGTGGGCCAGAAATTTGGAGCATGCTTTGCCTGGGCATTGTAGTTCTTAGCAACTGGAGAAAGGCTAGGGCCAATTTGTCAGCTAATCTGTGAGGTTTTTGCTGCGTCTTTTAGAGTTGCCTCAGTCAATCATTTGCCCAAGAGGTTCTTCCCTGGCAGATGTCCATGGTGCATAAGACCCTTGTAAACCTGCACAGCTTGTGAAAAAGTGGTATGTCTCAGTCACTTAATATTTTCTTAAAAGACCTTTTTTTTTTTTTTTCTTTCCCACTCGTATCTTGGGCAACTCTTAGTGCTCATCCATATAGGATTACTACTGCGAAGCAAGCTATGATTTGTGTGCAGGGATGATGGAGCTAAGGCAGGAGAGCTATTGCAGCAGGTTGCTGTCCTCTGCAGTGAATGCCTTCATATAATTTCACTTAATCTACCCTTGAAGTACAGAGTTTGAGTGTTTGCAGGGGAAAATGGTGGGCAGTTGCTATTCCAAACATTTTTCCTTCATTGACAAGCTCCTACTCTGCTCTCCTGAAGAGGAACTAGCTAATCTTATAGTGTTTAAAGGAAGAAACTGACATTTAAATTTAGCAGTTTCCAATGCACAGCATTATTTTTAATTTGCAACGTCAAATATTGCTGTTCACTTAAAAACTGCCTTTTGAGGAAGCTGTAATTCCCTCTTCTTAGCTCTAGGGGGATGATAAATCACAGCTGCTCCATCCCTCATGCATACATGTCATACTTGCAATGACAAAGCCATGCTCAGCACTTGAGATTCACTTCACAGCATGGCTACATGACTATGTTATTATTGGGCTTCTATACTCAGACTTTGACAAGGTTTGGTTCTTCCTTTTTGCTATGTCAAACTATGGAAGTTCTTGCCCCAAAAGGGGCAGGTTTCTGTAAAAGCAGCCCCACCAAGTCAAAGGGATAGAAAGAACAAGAGGGGTATTAACCACAGCAATTGGTGATGCACAGCCTGGCTGAGCATAGAGCTTGCTGTCACTAGGAGCAGGCATAGTAATCGGCTCATTATCTGGCTGAATACTTGAAGACAGCAGCTCTCTGAAGGACTAGCTCTGAGTGCTCATCTACTGGAAACTGCAGTAGGACAAGCTCTCAGGGAACCTGGGATATAGCTGAGGAGTTGTACTAACCACTCCATGTAATTACAAGGAAGATTGAGGCACTAACCCCTTGAAAACACATCTTAAAAAAGAGATACAGTAATTAACATTTAAGCAGGAAACTGCCATCTCAACACCCTAATGATGTAGATAAAGGTGTGGAAATGGAGCTCAGCCCTTGAACATAAAAGAAAAAAAAATACTTCTTCCTACAAACTTGGCATCATCACTGTCCTTAGACCATGCTGTCTGCAACATCACTGTTATGACAAAAGACAGTAATCTTTCAAAGCTGCTGCTGGGCTAATTCTATGACTAGGGAATGAATCGGGCTGGTCTAGCAGTGGTTTAACCCTGAAAGGCTCTTGCATTTCAGTAATGAGTTATATTTCCCGTGTCTGTCCCAGCTGGAGATCCTGTCTTATGCAACACGAGTAGAACCACAGCATCCCATGGGGCAGAACGCAGTGCCGGCTTCTGTTACCGTGCTACTGAAACCATTTCCCCAGCTTATTTTGCCAAATAATCTCTCATTAAATGGAGACTTTCTCATTCTCTAAATATTTATTTAGCACCTAGCTACCACTCTGCTTTGCGCTCTGGAGAGAGGAGGTTTTGCTAAAAGCCAAGTTGCAAATCCTCCCCTCTAACTCACTGGTCTCCTTATTCACAGCTCCAGACTTACAGAAGGGGTCTTTGTGTTTTTATTGCTTAGCTCTGTCTTTGTTTATATTGATCACACAGCCTAATGGGTGAAGTTTCACCCTTGCAGCAGCCTTAGGGGTCAGGATGATTTCATTCAGGAGGCGTTAGGCAGGGTGCACCAACCCTCCCTACTGGCTGAGTACTTGAATATTGTTGTCTCTGTCTGATGGCTGTTCATCAGTCTCATTTAGCCTATTTCAGGCAGGATTCGTAAAGTAGTTTTCAAATACTGATCTGTTTTCCTTCCCTCTGGAAAGTCTTTGCTATCACTTCTCACCTACAAGAAAGGAAAAGGTCATGTGCCAGTCAAATAATTTCCCTAAAGCCACACGCTGAGCTTGAGGTCAAAAATTGACAGTAATTCTCTCTACAACAGTGCTGTGGTTTAGGCAGCATCTTATCCATCTTCTCACAATGATTATCACAGCACAACTGTTTGTATCCCCACAGAGGGATGTGTGTGTGCTGAATGTAATCATTTGATTTAAAAAACACCAACAAACAAGACGCAGAGAACTCAAAGGTCTGAAGGAGTAGCTTCGTCAAGGCAACTTGAGGGTGACTCAGGTGCTGCTATCATTGCTCTGGATGTGGTATATGGTCTGGCTGACTGGAAACAAGATGCTGTTGTGTCTTGATGCCTGACTTGATTCAGATTGGTGTTACTGTGTGATCTGGTACTGCCCTGAGCTGGTATTAATGAAAATGGAGCCACGGCCTGAGACTGAGCTATGAGCAAAGCCCTGATTTCCCAACTCCCAGACTCTGCTTTCTCTCATATGTGTGTGTCTCTAAAGAACATACAGCAGAGTGAATTCCCTTTCTCAGCTGCTTGGTAGTCACGCGTGGCTTTACACTTAGCTAAACAATCCTCTAAACCCTCTTGTTATCTATGCTGGATTTCTAATTAATTAGCACAAAATTGGTATTTATCTGAAACCAGATGACCAGTTCCTCTCTCCCCACAGGCTTCCTGCCCTGGAAACAACAGGACTGAGCTGCCTGGTCAGTCCTGGCTCATTCCAGTCCCCCACTGCTAATTTGAGGTTTTAGACTCCAGCCCCTGCCCATCACAGTTGCTCCCAGCGAGCCAAAGTCTAGGGCAGCAGCCTTTTGTGGTTTTGTTTTCATTGCTAAAGGTTAGAGGAGCCCAGAGACAAAAGCGCAGCCAAAAATAACATGAAGGGGCCAAGCAGGGCTTGCCCTGTGAGAGGGAAACTGAGAGGAGGCTGGAGGGCTCCATGCTCCACAGCTGCCTGTAGCTGATGTGTTGAGGTCAGGGATGCTGATGTGTGCTTGGTGAGGATCCTATTGTCAGACACAAGAAGCTGCCGGCAGCTCTCCCTGTCGGATAAAAACAGCCGGTGGCCCCCAGGGAGGCAAATCCTGCCCCAGGGTCTATGGTGTTAGTCACTGTGTTTCCCTTTTACAAGAAGAGGCGTGAGGGCATGGGTGAGGTAGCTGTAACCCCAGCTCCTTCTGCATCTGAACAGGGGAATAAAAGTTTTAGCTCAGGCCTCTATCTTATGGAGAACATTTCATGGGGCTCAAGAGGAGGCAGAACAGGGGGACAGATGACCAAGAGCAGACATCTGCTAGCCCAAATTGAGCTTTCAGCCTCGCTTTTCAATGAGATTGATGTTGAACTTGGAAATGGAGATCACAGATCCAAGAACAAGCAAAACTAAAAATCCTGAGAGGTTCAAGTTGGGGAGACAAAATAAACTCCAGTCATTGCCTGGAAAGAGCTGTCACATGAAATTGCAAATCCAAGCATGAGGATTTGTGACAGAGCTATCAAAAAAAAAAAAGTGTTTTATAACTAGAGACTGCAATCATTCTGCCTGATTCTGAGCAGGGGCAGGAGGGAGAAAAGAACTAATAGCTGATTTTTGAGCTGTGGTACATTGAATCTACCTTAAGCCTAGTAAAGCATTTGATACAGCACCTCCCAGGAAATTCTGAAGTTGGAGAAGGTGTGGAGAAGCGCAAGCCCTGTAAAGTGAATAAGGAATAAATCACAAGTAAGAGTGAAGTCTTGTGTGGGGAGGAGAACTGTTAAAAGTGGTAGCGTGGGATGGGAAACCCTCCTGATGGGGACCTGCAGGCCCCAGGAAAAGCTCTGCTCTCTTCAGCAGTCGGATCACTGGAACAGCCAGATGTTTTTTTTCCTCTCTGCTTTCCCCCTGGCAGATCAGCCATATGTGCCTTGTGCTGCTGCTGGGAACAGAGACATCTGCCAGGGTTGGAGGCGATGGCTGAGGGCATTGGAAGAGGTGGGAACCTTTTAAAATGATAATGAAAAACTAAAATGATGCTTATTTATGAAAACAATAATTGGTAAACCACTTAGCCCCTTGGGCTGTGAAATGCTAAGAGCAGAGACAGACGTTTTAGCAACAGCAATCAGCATCTTTTATCAGCTGGGAGTTCATTAGTTGGAAAGTCAGGAGAGGAGCAAGATGTGGGTTTGGTGTGATCTCCCAGTTTAACATGGCTCAAAAAAAAGAGGCAAATGTGATTCTCGGAGGGACTAAGTGAGGTGTTTTCCTGGCAGGAGTTGCTGTTGTTGTGTCAGGTGGGGGTGAGGCTGGCTCTGCAAATCTGTGTGGATTTTTGGTCTTTTGTGTCCAGGTCTCTGTATGAAAGTTGAGCTGCAGGAAGGCTAAGCGGGTCAGGGCAGAGTCAGGGTGCAGGGAGGTGACTGGGGTGGTGCTGGGGACGGGCAGACCCAGTTCCACATCCAGTTTTGCGGGTTAAACTCACAAAACAAGAAGCTTACTGAGAGTATACTTTCTTTCAGACTTGGTGCAGGTATTAAGAGAAGGGTTAAGCCAGAAATTGGACGTTTTGCTGGTTGCCTTAAAATATTTGGAGGGAGTTCATCTGGATAAAAATCAGCCCCAAATGTTATTTTTGATTGACTCAGTTCCTGAAGGGTTTTGTGGCAGCAGATACATCAGTGCAATGCTTTCTAAATGTCCCAGTTTGCCACTGGGCCTCTTTCTCTCCTCTCCCCCTGATTTTTCCTGCTGTGTGAGAAAGGCTGTTGGTCTAGAAGGCAATGGAGATATTTCTACTGCCTCCTGCCCTGGGTTATTTCTCTGTGCAAAGGCCCCTTCCCACATCTTGAGCCACCATAGCACTGTGGTTCAGTGCACTCGGATCCTCTTCCCGCTGGCACCATGCACCATAGCCTTGCTCATGCCTGGTTTGGGTTTTTTTCCCCTTTGTGCCATATTTTCCAGACTGGGGTGACAATTTGTAAAGCAAATTGAAATGTATTGTGCAAAGTTTTGTATAAAAGCTTGTACGTATCTGGGCTGTTGAGGTTGCAGCCAGGGTTGTCATCAGATTCAAGAAGCCAGACCTATCTCTAACTCCAGGTTTCTTTCCTGTCAGAAAAGCATAGTTAATTAAAGCCTTCTCCTGAAAGGAATTTCTTAGCCACACTAGAGGGATAACAAAGCAAAAGCTGTGTCCTTAATCCTGCCCTTTCATCTCCTGGAAATTCCTTCCTCTCCTGCCTCTTTCTCTGTGTCCTGATTGTTAAAAGAAATGAGAAATAATTTCCACTTGGAAAAAACCCAAGACAACAAAACTCCAGCCCAGCTGATCACAGCAGAAGCCAAGAAGACTGGGAGCTGAAAAGAGGGAGCCGTTAATGAAGCATCAGCAGCGAGCCAGGGGCAGGAGCTGGAGCCCCTCCAGATGGCACTGCTAATTCCCTGCATCCACTTGACACACACATCCTCTCGGGGAAGAGCCCGGCCGAGCGGCCGCCCTCCACAGCTCTGGTCAGCTGCAGCCTCGCCTGCAGCCCCAGGAGGATATTTGTTGGGTTATTCCAGGCCTCCAAATCATCTCCTCTAAATTCCTTCCGTGGATAGGGAATGACATCTTTCCCACTGACCATCAAGGGGAAACGGAGCCCCAGAGTTTGGGTTTTGGCATTGCATTCTTGCCACAGTACATGAGTGCTCTGGTTGCTGCTCTCCTGCTGGCCATCCCTGTCAGCGTGGAGGAAGGAGTGAAGGGTGCCAAGAGGGAGTGGAACTGGCAGTCCTAGGGAGCAGGAGTGCATCGGCATGGCCCGATAGCAGAGCATGCCACAGCCAAACTGGCAGCACCCCATCTGCAGCCGGAGCGTCTGCAGCTTCCCTTCATCCCCAGTCAACCCGGATATTCGTGTTTCCTGGCCTGACAGATAAGGCGGCCTCGCCATTAATCAGGAGGCCTGGAGAATGGGATCAACGCGAGGCAGGCGTGCTGCAGAGTTAATCTCCTTTACTCCCCGATGATGGATGGAGCTCATTGCAGACATTAATCAAGTCTGCGTATGTGCACTGGGCAAAATGGATTAGACACTGTGCTCTTGGGAGCAGCACGTCCTGAGTCTGTGGGCAATCCTGGAGGATGCCCAATGTGCTGGCAATGCCAGTCAGGGCTGCAGCACACTGGTGTGGTACAGGTGTCAGAGGGATTATGGGTGCCAGATCCCAGGGAAAGTGTGCCCTGACTTCTGCTCTGCAGGCACTGGCTGTGCCTCTGCCTGGGCACTGGGTTGGGAGGTAGGTGGACTGTGCTCATCCGTGGAACTGCTTTCTCAAGTATCCTCCAGAAGCTGCTGGGATAGTTCCAGTTGTAACCAAACATTTCCAGTTCTGCAGCCCCCAGACCTGCCTGTTCCTAGAGGAAAACCTAACTGACTGTGTGTTGAAGCTCAGATGGGAACAGAGGTAGAGCATCAGGCAGCAGAAACCACCTGCAAGTGCCTGGAGACTCTGGGCAAGGGCTGTCCTGGATGTGCAGGAATAGCACACACTGTCAGGTGCCAGCCCTGGTTGCAGCTTGCAGAATCTCGTGTAAAATGCTCTTTTCTTCTGGCATGAGATCAGTGCAGGACAAGGATGAGAGACATCATGCCCCAGCTCTGAACTGTGCTGCAGGCTAGCTTGGACATCGTGGACTCGAGGAACCGTGTTTCAGAGGCAAAGCAAAGACTGTCACAAACAGCATGAGAAAAAATGCTCTTTGTCTGCTTCAAACTGGTGTTGGAGGTAGCGGCCAGTGAAAATAACCCCAAGTCCTTGTCTTCCAAAGGGAGAAGCTCAGGCCTGAGGAAGCAGAAGGAAATGCCTGATTTTGGAGTGTGCTGTCAACACTTGTGGACAAGTGTCATGCCGCAGGGAGCAATGTATGGATTTCCATTTTAGCCACCCTGCAGCACCTGCTTCTCCCTTAGAAATGAGCAGCTCAGGCTATTCCCAGTGGGGAGCCCCAAGCCCTGATCTCTATTGAAGCGATGCTGGTGGCCCACGTGTTCCCTGCTGTGCGGCAGCTGGAGCTTGCAATATTCACTGACAGCCAATGAGTTGTGGTTTTCCAATGATTAATGACACCTCCCTCCTGACGGGAGCCATTCAGCCTCCACGCTGCTGGATGATAACGGAGTTGGGGTGGAAGTTGGGCATTTTCAGAGAATAATGGCTGGTGTAGGGACTGTGGGGCCGTGTTGCAGGTCAGCCTGTTCCCACCAGGCTGATCCTGGAAGAGGACTTGGTTTCTGTTGGTAAATGTGCCTGACCTTCATTTCCAGGATGGGTGCAAGTGGATGGGCAGAACCCAGGAGGTTTGTTAACAGACATTCTCTTTTTCTTCCTCTGCCTGAAGTGCAAAGCCCAACTGACATCAAAGCAAGAGAAAGTCTAATCCCGTCTTGAATCAGTGCAAGCACACAGAGCGAATGTTAAACAGGGAATCCAGCAGCAAGAAAAGGGAGGATTATCTTTAATTTCCTGAGAGAGGGACTGAGGAAGGGAGACTGAGAGCAAAGCAAGGCACAGGACCATAAAGAAGTGGCTGTTAGCACGGCAAGGATCCTGGAGGAGAAGAGGTGGACGGGGGAGGACAGTGCAAGCAGCAGCACACGTGTGCTGGGGAGAGGTGAGTCCGGTGGGAGCCAAGCGTTGGCACATGGGAAGGCTGCTCTTGCTGACAGCCCCGTGCCAGTACCTGCCCGAGTTCCCACGTGGATGCAGGGGAAGGGATTGGGTGTAGGGTTTGCTGTGCCAGGGCAGAGGCTGGTGCAGGTTCTAACTCCCAGCTCACACATGTTTGAGCTTTGGAGTTGCTGTGGGGGTGCTTTTCAAGAGAGCTCAGAGCTGGTCTCCAGTGGAGCAATGCAACTGAGGGTTGGTGACCTAAGGTCACATGTGTGTGAGGGATTTCTTTCTGTAAAGGACCGTAGCTGAGCAGAGCTTTTTAAATCACCTCCAAACTTCTGTTACCTGCTGGAGAACTGACTCTAGGTGCTGGGTATGTTGCTGTCTGCTGTCTGCTGTCAGCAGGTACCACCGTCTCTGTAAAGGGCAGTCACTGCTGCTCTTTGTACTATGGCTGATGTTCAGCTTTGTGAGACACGTGCAAGTGGAGCTGTGAATAGGTTCTGGCCCAGGACTGGAATGTGTCCTGGCATTGAAGCCTTGGCAGTGATGGTGGACGGCACAAGACTGCAGAAAGCGGCTGTGGTGCACATTGCTGTCGGGCAGGAGGTGTCTGAGGCCAAACTAGCCCATCACAGCATCATCTTCCTCCTCCTTGCAGGCAGTGCTTCTCCCTATTGGACAAACCTTCTAGTTTTCCTCCTTGGGCTTCTTCCAGCAGCAGCTCTTGCCAGGAGGGCTTATAAAAGGTGATGGAGTAAATGCATACACAAGCACCTTGTGTGTCTGGATCCCCTGTCTTTCTCTCACTTTGCCCTTGACATTGCAGCCAGCAAGGTGGAGCCATGAGCCAGGTGGGAAATGACTGTCCTGGACATCATACAGGAGGGATGCCTGAGCAGGAAAGGGTCCCCTGGGGATGGGATGTGACTGCTGAGTGTTAGGAATGAGACTAAGGCTTGCTGGGCTGCTCATAGACAGTACCAAACTCCGGCAGTGGTGCATCCATCCCTTTTCAGTGCTCAGCAAAGCCAGTCACTGCGGTAATAAATACCAGGAGCTGCAGGAAGGGCTCTTGGGGCCAGCTTTAAATCTGGGCATTAACTTGCTTTCTGCCGTGGTGTGATTCAGCGCTCTTCCTCAGCCTGCACCTTTCTTGTTGCAGGACAGATACTATGGTGCCATTGTTGGGTGTCACAGACCCTACTGTGTTGGTGTTGCCTTTGTGGGTGTGCAGGAACCAGTCTCCAACCCTGCTCTGATCCTGAACTAGGAGTGTCTGGGCAGAGGTGTCTGCACACTTGCCCAGGAAAAGCAACCCTGTCTGCCTCCAAGGATCCTGCTCTGCCTGCACGGCTGCTTCCACTCTCATGTCCATCTGAGCCTCCCCCTAACCTGGGTGCGAGAGGAGATTTGGGGTTGGAGCAGCAAGTCCTTGGGTCGAGCAGGCATGTTCTCTGTGGCTTTAAACAAGAGGGAAAGGAGGAGAATGAGCTGTAGCTGAGAGGGGAGAAGCTATCTCCAACCAGCTGGTTCATAACATACTTAAAATGTTTTGCATGTCTGGTATGGGCCTTTGCAGACCTCCTACCCGCTCCTGCTGGATGGGGATGAGATTGCTACAACTTTCCGACTTTGATTTTCACGGGTGAGACCTGGGAGAGGTTTTGCACTCTCAAATCTTGGAGCTGTGTCTGTTGTGGCCTCACCTGGATCCAGCGCTGGCAGCAGAGCTGATGCAGATGCTGCTGCATGCATCGCTCCTGCCAGTGGAGCTGCTTCCCTCCCTCCCTCCATGGCAGCAAATGCATCATTTTGGTTTTGGGTTGGTTTTTTTTTTTTTTTTGGGGGGGGGAGGGGGAGAACAATAAAGGTAAATCACAGAACAGAGAGGAGGGGTCTGAGCAGCTGCTGGAGCTGTGAGAAGAGACAGGATAAGCTGCAGCCATCAGTGGTACAAGACATGGGCCGGAGGGAGCTGGCAAAGGCATTGTGCAGTGACAATTTTGAGTCAAAAAAACATATCAACTGTAGGAGCAACTGATCTGCTCCTCCCCCTCAGCCCCTAACCCACAAAAGCTGTTTTCAAACGTTGCATTGAATTAAAAAAAAAAAACAAAAACAAAAACAAAACAAAACACAAACAAACAAAAAAACCCCGAAACACACAAAAAAAAAAAAAAACCCAACCAAAAAACAACAACAAACGACTTCCCAGTGCTTTGCAAGGAGACGATCGTTGAAATAGGGACCTCTAGATGGCAACATCGACCTGAAGAGCTGCAAGGAGGAGCAGGGGCCCGCCTGGACCCGAGTAGCCCGGCCCGGGTGGGAGACCCCAGGCCCCTCTCCCAAACCGGGGAACACGAATCGGTGCTGCCTTAGGCACCTTTCTGCAGGTGCTTAGGATAGGGATGGCCACCCAAGGGTGCCTGCACCCCAAAAACTCTCCCCGGACTGTAAACGTGCAGGGAAGTAGCAAAATGTTATTAGAAGGCGTTTCTCTGCAGTAGAGACTCAATCGATGGTCTCGGTACCCGCTCTGCGGATGCAGGGGAATAAATGTCACGGTGGGTCTGTCGGCTCTGCAAGGCAGATGTGGCTGGAGCCTCTGGCAGGGCTTTGTGCTGGGATCACCCACGAGATGCTTAACTTCCAAGAGTCTGATGGAAAGCTGAGAGATATGTGATAGGAAATGGGGACGGCTGCTGGCTCATTCCCCTCTGCTGCCTGCCTTTGGGCAGGGCCATATTTATGGCATCAAGCTTCGGTACGTGGTTTAATGTTCACAGACTGCACTAGAAATTGTGGGTTATGAGTAGATCGGGGTAAACCCTCCCTTCAAAAGTCCTGTATGACCCCAGAGATTAAAGCTTAAATTACCTAGTTTTAACCTTGCAGGTGTAGCTGAAGCAGCATAACCTTTGGATGGGAATATTAGTGTGGCATGCCCTTACTGTGGTGTAACAGCATGTTCCTGGAGATGACTGGGGAGGAAAAGTCCTTCCCTGCCTGAAACAGGACCCATATTTTGTACAAAGCAGGGCCTGGCCTCCTCTTTTGCAAAGTGGGTTTAGTCTGTGCTTGGGGAGCTGCAAAGCTTAATTAAGATCCTTAAAAGGACAAAAGGTGCTACATAAATTCAGGGGATTATTATAAATGTCACTGCGCTTTACAAGCTTTGGCAAAACTCACAGGAGGAATAACGAGACCTTTCACTTCACAGCTCTTCCTAACAGGGCTACTTAGAGCTTCATGCTTCGACATAGCAGCCTTACAATGTTGACATTTATAATTAGATGTGCATAATAATCTCTTTATTCCCCAACTGAAAAAGCAGGGTGTGCCTTTGAAACGTCAGTTCCTCCTCCTTGCCAAGGATCCCCCTTTATTGAGATTGCTCACGAAACCATCAGTTGGTGAAATGTCTTGGGGCCTGGTTCAAAGAGGGACCAGATCTTTGCGATTCCCCCCCTCCCCCCACCCCCCCCAGGGAGCAGTAGACAGAGCACTTCGTGAACTAAATGCAAGTCTCCGTGTGTTTTTAATCTGATTAGTTGATGATAATCCAGTGGTATCACGCAGAAAAAGCTGTCCAGCTTTATTAGGCCATGTCTTGTTTTAGGAGAACCGTGCCCAAGGGAGCACCAGGCTGTAGTGTTTCTCTTGAGGACCGGCAGAAATGGGTGATTTTTTTTGGCGGTTTTAGTGCTTTCTGAGAGTAGGATTAATATAGGCTTTGGACAGCTGAGGAGCAGTGGATTTTGGTCCCATGGGTGCCATTAGCACCCTGTGCAGCCCCTCTGCTGGGGTGGTCGGGGGTAGAGGGGCCAAAGGGCTGATCAGAGTGGTTCCTGAGGATCGCCTGGCCCCCCGGATCGGTCCCGGGTCGAGGATGTGGGATCGCCTCCGGGACTGGTCCAGGACCAGTGGGTCGGTTCCCAGGTCGAGCATGGGGGACCTCCCACCGGGTCGGTCCCATCCCCCGGAGCCGGAGCCGGTCCCGGACCGCGTTGGCTCTCCGGCCGGAGCCCGTTCAAAGCAAGCCGGTTGCCTAGGGGGGGCCCTAGGGGCATCCCGGGGTCGGGCGCGGGGCGGGAGCGGTGCCGGTGCGGCGGGCTGCCGCGGCCCTGACCCTGCCCAAATCTGCCGGCGCATCACGGTGAGTGACAGCAGCCCCGGCCCTGCCCAGCCCGCACAACCCGCCGGGCTTTTCCAATCAGGCCGGGCCGGGGAGGGATTTCCTGCCGGGACGGGGCCAGCCCGAGCGGGACTTTGCTGAGCGCCGCGCCGCCTTGCGAGCCGGGCAGCCGGGACCGCGCCGCTCCGGTCCCGGTACCGCTCCCGGTCTCGGTCCTGCTCCGCCCCGCTCGGCAAGTTGCTGCTTGGCTCTGCTCTGTACTTCCCGGTGCGGTGCGGCACCGCACGGCTCGGCGCGATCCGGACCGGTGTGGCTCGGCTCGGTTCGGTTCGTCCCGGTGCTGGGCGGGCTGGGAGCGCGGCCAGGTGAGTGGGGACCGCCTGCTGCAGCACCCGCTGGGCTCGGGTCGCTAGTAGAATCAACGGAGTAATTCGCCTCGGTGGGGGGTAAAAATCCCCCTGAGCCCTCCCCGAAGGAGTGAGCGGTCCCTAGGGGGGTCCCGGGGCGGGGAGACGCGACCGGTGCCCCCATCGCTGCCCGCCCGGCCTCTCCCCGCCGCGGGCGGCACGGAGCTTCCCGGGGGCCTCCCAGGGGAGACGAGCTTCCCCTGCCCGCCCCTTCGGGACCGGTCTCGGTGCCTACTGCTCTTTTGCATCTTTCTTTCTCCACTTACGTAATTGTTTTGTTTTGTTTTTCCTCCTCTGCCTCCTTTTTCCCGGCGCCGCTGTTGGCTGCGGGAATGTTTGGGATACTTTGGTTCTCCAGGTGGATTCCTGGGCTGGAGGCTCAGCTCTGCTCGGGTGGGAGGGATGTTTGCGGTTGCTTTTCCAGCTTTGTTCGTTGCTTGAGTTTTACTTTCGCTGCTGCTCCCTTTTCCGAAGGCTGAAGAGGTGGAGATCGGTATTTGGAGCTCTCAGTACCTACAAGTTACTTGCTGACCCCCGTAATGCTCTGGGAGAGGTAGGCAGCAACACGGAGCTGTTTTCTAAGTGAGGCCATTGTAATAGATGAATAAACAATCTCAGTGCTCTCAGTTCACTTCTTGAGAGCGCTTTTGAAGAGCAGCACAAAGTTGGATGCAGTGCACAGGGTTAAATGAAAGAAAGTAGTTTTGAAGATGGTGCAGAGCAGGAGGTTTCAGGAGGGGATTTGTTTGCAGCAAGGGGTTTGTCTGAGTCAAGTGGGTGAAACTTTGTTGTAAGGTATATAAGCTGGTGCAGATGCCCTGGGGTGAGGGGAGGTGACCTCAGTGGGTACTGCCTTCGGTGCTTGGTACCAACCCCCCCACCTGACTCATCCCCATCAGGGGAGTGAGGATGAGGGGAGAGCCCCCCAGCCTGGTGTGGGAATCTCAGCATCCCCGTGTCCAGGAAGCGAAGCCAGCACCAGAGCATCGTCTCTCTAGTTGCCCTGAATCCTGCTGCACCCAGGGGAGGGCTGGAGCGTGGGGGGTCCGCATTCATGGGTGGCCACAGCTTCCAGCTTTACCACAGTGTGGGGGCTGAACGATGCTGTGCCATGGAATGCCCCTTCTGCTTTTGCCCTTTGTGACTCAGGTGGGATCTCTCCTCCCACTGTTACCTTCTCTCCCCTGTGGTTTCCATCCTCAAAACAGTGACCTCGATTGCTTGGAGGAAGCGACACTTGCTATTACATAAAGGTCTGAGGGTGAGCGCTCTGGGAAGGGAGATGGTACACCTAAGCCATGGCTGGAGGAGCTGGAGTCGGCACAAGGGCAGTTGTGTGGTGATCTGGCAATGGCCTTGCAGCTGGCGTGGTGCATTCTCCCTGCCCTCCTGCACGCACGCTCCTCCCCGGGCGTCGGAGCAGCCTGCCAGGCACATGGCCCGGAACCAGGAGGGATTTTCTCACCACCCAGTTTGGGCAGCCCCAGCACAGCAGGAGAGCATGGGCTGGGAGGTGTGAACTGCTGCCAGGGGATCCCATGCCCTCTCTGGGATACCCCAGCTGGCTGGGATACAGGCTTGATATCCTGCTCCTCCTGAGTGTGTGTGTTGCTGAATTACACCCAGTTCCTTACCTGGGCCAGAGAGAGCTCACATACTGGTTAAAGAATGTTTTGGGTCCTAGGACACTGAGCTTTGTCAGTAATTCAAGGGTGAGGGTTTATTTCTGCACAAGAGGAGAAGGGTGCTGGCCACGCTGACCCGCTCCCGTGGTCTGCAGAGAGCTTTAGCTAAACCTTCCCTTCTCCATCCCTTGGCTGCTCCTACCAGGAAAGGAAAGGGGGAGACACCGTGGTGCCCTGAGCCCTGTATGATGGATGCCTTTATGGACAGGACAGCGTGTGTGCCTGTCCCACTCCTCAGCTATCCCCCAACAGCACCCTTGGGAGGCTTTCTCTGCAGGTTCTTTCCTCTTGCTTGAACACGAGGATGAGCCAAGTCCCGCCAGGACTAAATATAGTCAAAGTATTCGTTCTTCGGCGTGGATACAAAAGCTGTCGCGACGGAGCTGGGAGGTAAATGGCCTTCGAGGGCTGACTCTGCTCTTCCTCTCTGCAGGTCCCGGACTGCCACGCCGGGGCTCCCCAGCGTGGCTGCAGCGCCGTCGCCAAGAGGAATGCCGAAACGAAGGGGCTAATGAGCACCAGAGAGGGAGGATCTATAACTTCCAGATGGTGACGAGCCTGTAATCCCGTTGGGAAGAATTAGGGACTCATCAGTGCAGCAGAGCCTGGCGAGGGGAGCAAAGCACGACACCTCCAGCTCCGGGAATGCTGTGAGAGGCCAGGGGCATCCTGATGCCGATTGCGCCGGCCATTCTGCCCCAAGCCACCTGGCTTTGTCTTGCAGAGACCTGGTGCTGCCAGGAGCCTGTCCCTGAACGCTGAAGTGTTTCTCATCTTAATTGATCGCATGTTCTCCAACCAGACCCCATCCGGGTCCTGCTCCTCCCGACACAGAAAAAGACTTCTGCCTTTAACAGAAGGATTTCTTCTTTCTGGATTTTATGTCCCGTGGGATTGTAAAGTATCTTTTTTGCTGGATTTCATCCCCTATCAAAGTGTGTTTTGAGGAACTGCGTACTTATTCCTATGGCTTTATAAACCACCAGGATCTGAGGGTCTCTGCCTTTCGTGCCGCCACCGTTCCCACCTGTCTGCCATGGGGCGAGAGCAGGAGCTGATCCAGGCCGTGAAGAACGGGGACATACCTGGTGTGCAGAAACTAGTGGCCAAGATCAAAGCATCCAAGAACAGTGAGTACCCAGGAGCTGAGCTGTGGTTCCCTTTCCCCCACCAGGCAGTGCTTGCCTGTCCTGGGGTGTGAGCCTTGGCAGCGAGCTCAGTGCCATCCAAGCTGGGGTGGGGTGCTGGTTCTGCACCCCATGCAGGAGTTACACCGTGGCCGGAGCTGGGAGCTCAAATGCAGCCCCTGTGGATGAATGATCGGGCTGTGAGTGATCCTCCCGGTAGGGCCAGGGTTCCTCTTGGGCTTGGGGCCAAGGGCCCTGAAGTGTGGGACACCGAGTGGGGATGGGCAAAGGGAAACGGCAGCAGCGGAGGGAAGCAAAGCTGCTTGTGGGGGGACGCCGCTACAAAAGGTCTTTAGCGATTGCTGCTCGCTCCCGGCCATGTTTATCTTGTGAAAAATTATCATCCTAGCCAGCCGACTGGAACCAATCGTCAAGCCTTGAATTTCAGTCTGGTAATGTTTAACCCTTCAGCGGGGCTGTTTTCTTGCACGTGCTTTTGGAAAGGTCAGCGGCAAGCGTGGCTTGGAGCGGATGTCGAGCTTGTGGGGATCCCTAAGGGCACCAAGGTCTTGCAGGCACCAGACGGTGTCTGGGGGAGATGGGGAGGGTGGCAAGGTGGAGGAGCAGATCACAGCCAGTATCTCATTGCCCTTGTAGAGGGCTGAGCTCCTGATTGCTTCTCATGACCTACTGAGAGAAGGAAACTGGGAAAAGTAAATAAAAAGGTGCTCGGTGTGGTGCATGGCGGGGGGAAGGTGCATGGTGCCTGCCCGGACTGCGGGAGTTGCTCTGGGCAGAGGGAGGCTGGGGGGTGCCAGACACCCCTGCCAGGGCACAACGTCGTGGGGGGTCTTGTGGGTGTGTGTGTGTGTGTGGGAAAGCTGGAGGGGAAAAAAAACATCTTGAGGAGGGAGAGGGGAAACTCGGGTAAGAGAAGAAGCATTAAGGCTTCTTAGGAGCAGCTCAGGGCAGAGAGGCTGGTGCTGAGAAACGCGAGTTTGGCTGAGGATTATAAACGTGAGAAGGGGATAAACTCTCCTGGATCGGCTGCTGAAAAGCTTTGACTGAGGCCAAAACTTTGCAAATCCTGACTGCTGGGCCTGCAGAAGGGCTGGGGGCCACCTCCTTCCCAGAACCGTGGTGCCTGGTGCCTCCTCCCTGGGCCAAGGGACTGGGTGCCTTTGCCTTGGCTTGCAGCTCAGGAACTGCACCCGTACGGGGTCCCTGAGATGGAGCAGGAGAGGTTTGTGTGTGCAGGCAGGTTGAAGGACACCCCCAAGGCAAGGAATAACGTCAGGATGTGAGTGTCCCACTGGCTGACGCAGCCCCATTCCCCTGAGCTGGTGTCCCATGGCTGGGCAGCGCGGGCAGGCTGGGGTGCCTGCAGCTCTCCTCCCACCCTGCACCCGGAGGGGTGAAGTTACACTTGTTTTCCTCCAGTTCCCTCCAGTAACTCTCTCCCAGTTAAACCCCGTCTGTATTTTCTCTCTTCCCCTCCCTCCAGCTGTGGGGCACCCACGTGAACATGTGTTTAACTCCCCCGCTGCAGTGGCGTCAGCAGCTCCCTCTGCTTATTTTGATTTTATACCTTTATAAGGAGGGGGGAGCAAACATCTCAGACCCCTGTGAGGCTACCACTGCAAGCCCTCAGTGGGGTCCTGTGCTGGACCCACCGCGGGGTCTCATCCTCTGCATGGAGGGCAACACTGCTCCCCATCCCTTGCAGTTCCCTCTCCCTCCTCTCCCCGATGCCACGTGAGCCAAGCTGTATTTGCCGCTCATTAAAGCGCCTTTTCCATATGACAGGCTGCGATGCTGATTATTATTATATTTTTTTTTTAAAAAATCCCTCTAAGAGCCCTTCTGCTGTCTCAGTGGATTGGGAGCTCGGTTGCTGTGATCAGCCCTCCGGGGCTTCCTGTGCCTAAAAAAGTCACCGCACGTAAGCAAAAAAATCAAGCGCCAGTCCTGGCAGCGGGAACTTCAGGGACACGTTGTTTAATATTCACTGTGCGCAGCCCTCCTTCCCCGCGCAAGCGCTGCCGTGCAAGTGGGTCACAGCACCTATTATTATAAAGCGGTGGGGCGGGCAGGGGGAAAGTTTTGGGAGCAGGAGCGAGAGGGGAAGGGCAGACGTCCCACCTGCGGGAAGTGGTGCTGGCCCTCGAGATGACACTGTGGTCACTTCTGCTGACGGAGAGGGTATCTCCTCTGGGAGGGCCGGGCTGCTCCTGCCGAGCTGGCCGTGCTTTGCTGAGGTTCCCCAGCGCAGTAACAGAAACATCCCACTTTTTAATTTCCTTCTCTCTCTTTCTGCCTCCCCTCCCCTCCGCGTCGGAGTGCTGCAGAGTTTAATTGAAATTGTTAAACGACCCGTCACGGCTTTGGCCTTTCTCCCCAACGATCAATCAGTCCCCGGGCTGGCCGTGCTCACCAACAATGCACCAGTTGGCTGGGCCAGGGTGGCTGCTGCGGCACAGAGAGGGGCTTGAGGCTCCCCAGGGAGGTGAGAGGCAGAGCTCCCCAGCCAGGGCTCTCGTCCCTGGGAAAGGGTCACAGCTTCTGGAATTGGACAAGGTTTGCGTGTCCCCATCCCTGGACGTGTGCAGAGTTAAGGGACAGGGGATAGGGCTGATGCTGGGGTGATGCTGTGGAAAGGTGATGCCCCCACGATAGCCAGAGGCTGGAGGAACCGTGGATGGTGACAGGAGCTGGATCCACTGTTTGCCTTCCTTGAGGGAGTGGTGAAGGTTTTTGTTTAAACGTGTGTGAAGTGCAAAGAAAGGGCGGCAGCTGAACAAACTGGCGTTAAACTCTCAAGGACAGGGAGCGAAGCCCTTCCGGGGTTCAGTTGCTGCCGCGGGGTGATCTGGCCAACTTGGGCCAGCAACTTGTCCCATTTCACCACTTACATTGGGGCTTTCCAGACCCAAGGACTGGGGTGGGCACCTGGGACTGTGACCTAGCAAGTTGTTAAATGCTGGAGAAGCTAGCAGGCGGTCTTGGCTTCATCCCCACACCTCGGCTGATGCCCCTCATTGCTGTGTCCTGGCAGCACAAAACACAGCAGAGTTTTCCCAAGAGTGGTGCTGGCCCTCAGATGCTGCTGCTGTCACCCATCCAGCTGGGCAGGAGAAGGACAATGCTGCTCTGCATGCTATGAGACTGCAGCAGGCAGATGGGGGATAACTCACTCCCTCCCCCTTAAATTTCCTCCTAATCCCTAGTAGCTATATCAGCTTAAGCGTGAGGTTTAATATCTCTCCTGTGATTTGTTAGTCTTTGTCACCAGCGCTCTGTGTCCCCATCCCCTGCAGGAACACCCGCCCTTCCTTCGTGTCCTGCCAGGCTTTTTCCTTCTCACGGCAGCAGTGGCTCCATAGCCATTTGGGGAAGAAATTGCTCCTTTTTGTAGTTTGCTGGTTATTTTGCAATGATGTTGAATGCGCCTTTGTGCTGGCCAGCAAGCTCATCGTGCCATCTCCCCGTCCGCTGCTGCTGCTCCCGAGGGAGGTTTGTCCCAAGCCCTGGGTGCTCAGTCTTTCCCTGTGCTACACACGATGGCTTTCCCTGCTGGTGCAGGGACATCAGGGCACCCTGCCCACTCTGGTCCTGCACTGGGCAGTGCAGGCAGCTGGACCTGGCTCTGCCACCAAGATCAAGTGTGGCCCTGGACATGTCCCTCAAAGCCCAAGTTTCAAGGGCAAGTTCCCAAGCGTCCTCGGCCGTGTCCTCCCCTCCTCTCCCTGCGCGCTGTAGGTCTGACGGGCTGGACCGGCTCCACAGCCGCACACCGGCTTGGAAAGGGCTGTGGGCACGCCTGCGGAGAGACGCCGAGAAACTCTGCCGAAACGGGCAAAACTCCCTTTTCCGCCGAGCCTGAGCCAGGAGCGGGGTGAGGCGCCGTGCCCAGGGGAGCCCGGCTGGCAACAGCCCTGCATTGGCGACCCCACCACCCCACAGCCTGCTGAAACCTGCTTTTGAACCAGCCCGTGGTGGGTGGGTGGGTGGAAGGGGGAGAAAAGAGGCTTCAAAGGCTCCAGCAAGCGTGGGGGCCACGGGGATGGATGGCGGCGGGGCTGCAGCTGTACAGCACGTGGGGGTCCATCCTTCACTCCTCTTCCCGTGGCTCCTGGCTTCCCTGGGATGGGGGTCTTTTCTAGCAGCCTGGCATTTGCTTGGTAGGTTTTCCCACCCACATCCCTGCTGTCCCAGATCAGGAGTGGGGTGTAGCCCCCTTTTTTTCACCTCCCTCCCCAGGAAGGAAGAGCCGGGAAAAGGAGTGAACGGGTGGTTGCTTTTCAAAGCCGGCCTCTAACGGGTGGTGTGTTTGGAAAGGGGCCCGGGTGCTGCTGGTGTGCCCAGAGCCGGGGAAAGCGTCACCGCACTGAGCGTGGGAGATAAGGCGTGAGCAAACAGCGCCGCGCAGGGAGATTGGTCTCCTTGGGGTGCCCAGCTGTGTGCCCCTCTGCACCTCATCTCCCCCTCTTCACAGGTCCATACCTGCTCCCCTCCCGCATCTTTCTTTCTGCCCTGGTTCTTTAAAACCAGGGCAGCCTGTGGCTTCTTGCTGGCAGCCTGGGTCACCTGATGCCTTTTCCCTGCCTGGGTAAAAGAGTGGGGGGTGGGAAAAAGGCTAATTCTTGGGACGGGAATGAGTGTGGGCTCTGTTAGGACTGCCTGGGGCTCTGCTGCTTTCCCTCTGGGCAGGTGAGCAGCGCTGGGGCACCCCGGGAGTTGCCCATCTCTCCAGGGATGTGGAGGTCCCTCAGGGCTATGGATGGAACTGGTCTGGCAGCCATCCCCGGTGTCACAGGCAGGAGGCTGAGGTGTCCTGATGCAGGAGGGGGATTTCCATCCTTTGGGCACTTTCCCAGTAACTCAGCCTGGACGAGGGGATTCGGCTCCCGCTTCACCAGGGCTGTGGAGGCCGTTTCGCCTGCCTGACCCAGAAACATGGGACAATTTGGATGCTGACAGCTCAAAGACAGACAGGGAGGGTGTGTGCCCAGCTGCTGGTGGCACATGGGCGCCGTAATGGGGACGGTGCTCCCCAGGGCTGCTCTGAGGCAGGGGAAGAGGGGACGCAGCAAGGACATCACTGGCACAGGCATCCCATCATCTGGACTGGGAACGTGCTAGGTGCACGGGGCTGGTTGCAGGTGGGAGGGAGCTGGTGGATAAAGACTTTCTGGGTAGCAGGAACCTATGCAAAAAGGTAGGTGGCCCCGTGGCTTTGGGGATGCTGTGTGCGTGTTGCTGGTACTTCTTGGTAGCTTTCTGTCACCCAGAAGAGAAGCTGCTTCTAGGTGGAAACCTGGCGTGGCTCTTACTCCTCCTTCTCCTTCTCCTTTTCCTCCCCCTCTTCCTCCTCCTTATGCTTGCAGAGCTGCTGGGTCCAAAGATCTCAGCTGTGACCTAGAAGGGGGTCGTAGCATCGTCCCTGTTTAGGACAAGTTGGGTCCCCGTGGACCACGACAGCATCACTAGCATCACTCCTGCCACCTCTCCATTGGGATCCTGGCACCACAAGAAGGTTTTCCCAGGAAGGGGNGGAAACCATCTTCCGTGCAGCATCACCCCAGCAAGAGTTAAAAGAGGGGCTGGGTGCCGTGCGTGTGTGTGTGCATGCACGCGCCCTGCTTTGTTTTTAAAAGCGCCTCGGCTGGGCTGGCCCCCCGCCAGACCCGAGGCCCGCCGCTGGCAAAAACTCCGGCAAAGGAGTATGAAAGGGGCAGAAACTAAATCACAATAAACCACCTTTTTTTTTTTTTTTTCTGGCTGCTCTAGCAAGCCGAGGGGGTTGGGGAAGAGCCACAAGCTCTCCCGCTCCTCTAAATCCCATCCTTGGCTTCCCCAGAAAATCACGCCTGGGATGGAGAGGGAGGGACCCACTTGAACCTTGGGGCTGCAACATCGTCTGGGTATTGCCGAGATGTCCTGGTGAGTCACGGACCTGCCTGGAGATGCCCAGGCTGCTTGGAAATGGTTCTGCCAGGATGATCTTTACACTCCTGGGGAAGGGCTGGCCATCCTCACCTATCCCTGGCTCCTGCGGGATGCCCGGGGCAGTGGCAGCCTGTGCCCAGGGTGGGGTACGCAGGTACCCCGAGCCGTTTGCTGCCCTGGGGGAGAAAGGCCGGAGCTGCAACCACGCGCAGCTTCGATTGGGAGATAAGGGAGCTGGGAAAACCTGCGTGCAGGGCAGGTATGTGGCTGCCACGGCATCCCAGGCCTGGTGCAACACGTCCGTCTGCGCTTCCGCCAAGCCCTGCCAGTGCCTCTCCCCTGCCGGGCCCCAGCCAAGGCTGTGCAGAGAGCATGCAGCCCCCTGTGCTCCTGCCATCCCCAGACCCTTGCCCCAGCCTCTCCAAGTTGCGCTCCCGGCAGCCGGAGCCCATGTTGGCTGACCCCAGCTGTGCCATTGGGGGTAGAAACTCCCAAGGGTTTCATAATGCCGTCCTTGGCTGCAGGCATGGCCGGTTGGGTAAGGCATCCTGTCTGCTTGAGAAGGCAGTTGGCAAGCATGGAACAGGTGCTGGGTGCCCAGCACAGAGGTGGCCCAGTGCCAAGGCTAGCTTGGGCTCTCCTACCTGCTTTACAGGTGCTTCTTGCCCCCTTGGAGCGTCGGTCCCCAGATCTGGTTCTCAGCCCTCATTCTTCCTCTTGAGCAGCCCATCTTGGGGCATCGTCGTGTTTCTTTGCCAGGATGGGGATGGATAAGCCCAAGGGGGTTTCCCAGCTGGAGCCAAATTGGGTGCAAACAGCAATAGGGATACCATGGTTTGAGAGCCCCATGGACCTTCTCCTCCCGTGGGTGTCCTCTCTCCCTAGGCAGGACACCCAACTCACACCCCTTGGGAACCTCTCCAGATGCGTCCCCACCACGGCTGGGCCACAGTAGCATTGCTTGCCTCTTTGGCCTCTGAAAGGGGCCAGAGTCCTCCCCAGCAGCTAATCATTGCCTACCCAGGGAATGTGGGTGCACCATGAGCCTGGCCAGCACAGCTGTGCCAGTGGGGATTGCTCTGAGCTGCAGCCTGGGCTGCTCTGACTGGCCTGAGGCACCTTGGGTTTAGTTTTGTTGGGCTAACATGGGTGGGAAGAGCTACATGAGCCCTTTTGGCTTCCCTGAATGAGCACCCACTTATCCTGCCAGGTTAAAAAGAAGGGAAATGCTCCTCTATACAAGGAAAGAGGCTCCTCCTGCAGAGGAGCTGCTGCTGACCCTGCTTTGTGGCCAAACCCTAAGGGCTACTCAAGCCTTAGGGGAGCCCTCAGCTTCCTCCTTGGCAGTGCTGGGGCACATGCAGCTCCCTGTCTTGGAGCATCCATCCTACTCGTTATATTTAGCAGCACGTGTTGGGCTGCACGTGGGTGTTCTGGAGCCGCTTCTCCATTCCTTCCACCCCAAAACTGGTGTGGACATGGGGTTGTCCAGCTCTGAGCACCCAAAGCCATGGCTCTGCTCCATCCTGCTGCAGCCTGCTCTGAATGCCTGTGGCTTCATGGGGACAAATCCACACCAGGTGTGTTGGTGTCACCCATGAGTTAAACATCCTGGTTAAACATCTCCTCTCAGGAGCAGTCTGTGTAGGTGGCTCTGCTCAGCCTCACCTGGGGACCAGCATGTGGCTGTTAGCTCCTTGAGCCCCATGCATAGCACCTCGTTGACTGGGAAGGGACATGCAACTTCCAGTGGTGGTTGGCTCTCCCAGGAGGGCTTGGCATGGTTCAGAAAACTGTTTGCCCAGTGGGGCCTGGGAATGAGGCAACCCTCCGTGATTCCCTGGCCAAGGTGGAGGGGCATGGGGTGCTGCAGGAAGAGTGGCACAGTGCAAGAAGGGGTGCTTTTTCTTAGAAAAAGGAGCTGGGGAGGTGAGAGGACCCTTTTTCTCTCTGCACACACCGCCTTTCTCCCTGCCACTCCACCCCGGGATGCTGCGAGGCGGCAGGCGGGGGTTTCAGCGCTCAGCTCCCACGTCCTGCCTCTGCCGCCAACTCGGGCTTGCCGGGGCCGTTCCTGACATGCACCCGCCACGCTGGAAAGGCGTAAACAGATCAGGTTGCCGGCAGGGGTCCAGGGAGCAGGCAGGCCTTGGCTTGCGTCCCACCATCGCTGGGTCGGGCTGGGGTGTGGGGAGCACCGAGGCAGGGGGACGGGATGGAGGGGGATGACCTGCAGGCGGCAGGGTCACTGCGGGCAGCCAGGCAAGACCGTGGTTTGATGAGGGATGAGAGATGCTTTCCCTGCCTCAGTTTACCTCGAGTGCTAAAGTGGGCCTGCTCCTTAGAGGTTTGGAGGTGTCAATGTGCTGCCTCCCAACCCCCTTCCCTAACTGGGAAGCTGCTGACTGGAGCTCAGCCCGTGGGCTGGGAGTCCTCAGATCCGACCCCCCCTTATCCATCACAGTTGTATTCTGATGCCTTTGACCTTGTTGTAAATCAAGACTTGTCCTTCCCACGATATGTGGGGGGACTGGGCTGCTCCGTGTCGCCCTTGTCCCCAGCTGGTCCCTGAGCAGCTGCTGGTCGGCGCCTGAGCTGGGCAATGGCAGGAACCTGCTGCCCTTCCTGCTGGCCCCAGAGCAGCTGGGACAAGGGGAGGGGGGCAGGAACGTGGCACCCAGAATAACTCAGCAGCCGCCGAGGCCCCCATGGGGATGGTGAGGTGGGTGCAGGGTCCTGGTGTAGGTTCCCGCTTCCTTCCACCAAGGGGATGGAGATGCCTCTCCCAGGACGTACTGCATCACTGGTTGCTAAATGGATTTATTGATGGTTGCTGCTTCCTCTTGGGGACACGCAGGGTGGTGCCAGGCATCACGGTGATGTGTCCTGATGTGTCCTTCTCCTGTCCTCTGCAAGTGGGGTCCTGCTGCAGACTAGGGTCCTGGGGGAACCCTTTGCAGCCCCAGCTGGATGAAAACATCCTGCTCCAGCCAAGGCATGAGAAAACTGCCACCAGCCAGATGCTCTGCTGGAATTTGGCAATGTCCTCTCACGCTTTGTGGCATTGCCCAGCTAGCTGGAAACCTGGGCAGGCAAACCAGGAGGGTCTCACCTGGCTGGCAAAGAGCCCTCACGCTGGGCACAGGGAAAGCTGCGCTGCCTTGCCTGATCTTGGCAGGGAGAGGAGGGAGCAGCGGTGGGTTCCTCTCTCGGGCTGTTTGTCTCAGGCTGGAGGGAGCTTGGCCCATGCCCGCTGGGGACAGACCTGTCTCCTTCCCGCTGGTGGCAGTGTGGAGTGGCTGGGCAGTTTCCACTTACTTCGGTAGGTGACCTTGTGCAGGGCATGGGAGCTGCAAGGAGAGATGGGTGCCCTCCGTGCCCTTGCCATTGCTGGAGAGGGGATTTGGAGGGGGATTGCTCTCATCCCTCATGGCTTGGGAGCACCAAGCAGCTGCTGCTGGGTGACATCCTCTTGGTGTTTCTTAGTGCAGATGCTACAAACGGCTGCAGCACTATGGCATCTGCAGGAGCGGTCACCCATCCATCATCCCTTGGGACCAGCAGGAGTTGGAGGCCACAGTTCAGGTCTGTCTAGAAGGAAACAGTTTGCTCAAGCTGCTCGAATCCTCTGTGATTCAGATGGAGCCAAATAGCCCACCTATCATTTGCTGGAAGGTGGCCGTAGGAAGCAAAGAACCTCTTGTTTGGATTTGGCCATAGAGGGTAGAGGCAAGAGTGGAACTCCTTGGTTCATAGGGAGGAAAATGCAGTCCCCAGGCAGTGTCTGCCCCTGTCTCCACATGGACGGGGCTGTGTGCATCCCAGGGGACCCCACCAACATGTCCCTGAGCGGGGCTGGCAGCAGCACCGGCTTGTGGGGTCAGAGTTGAGGAAAGGCATCCGCAAGGTATTTTTAACTGCGTGTGACTCCAAACCCTGGCCACAGGGCCGCCAGCAGCGGTTGGAGGTTAGTTGCCGGCTGCTGACAGTTGATTGCCCATGGGATGGTGATGGGAGGGGGCTGTGGGGAAAATTCAATTCCTGGCTGCTGGGGCCTTGGGAAGGAGTGACAGCACTTGAACCATCGACCTTCTGTGTGACCTCGAGCAAACAGTTTCACCTCCCGGTGCCTCCCCTCCCATCCTGTGTGTGCCTTGCCTAGATTAGAGCATCCAGGGTGGGGACAGCCACTCTGTCCTGACAGTGTCTGCTCCAGGCACACAGAAGCTTCTCTGGGGCCAAAGTGGGAGGATGTCACAGGATTTACAGCCATCACATCGCTGTGTGCTTTGAGCACTGGCTCCACGGGCCAGAGCAGCTCCCAGGAGCCACCTTCCATGTGTAGTTACCAGGCTGGCAGTGATGGGGACAGCCATGGCAGCCCTGTCCTCCAGCCTCAGCCTTGCCCCACTGCCCCCAGGAGCTGCATGGTTTGTTGCAAACGTCCACACTACAGCAGAGGGCTGGATCCTTGCTTCGCTCCTTTGAGCTCACAGGGTTTTGCTTGCTGCTCTTGATTGCTCTAATTTTTATCTGGGGCTCATTGTTAGAACCATGAAATGAATAGCTACGTGCTCCTCTTGAGCGTCAAAACCCTCCAGGTGTAGGTGGGTTGCTGCGTCGCTGCCTGCCCTCCCTAATTAACTGTTGCTCAGTAAATCCAGACTTACTGACCTGCCCTAATCCTCCTGTGCAAGGCAAGCCTTTTGGCTGCCGGCTCCTGCTGCTTGTCTCTCGTGTCCCCCCGAGCCTCTCATATCCCCTGTGAGCCTGTATCATGTTCACTGCCCTGGCCATGCGATGGAAGATGGTACCCCGGGAAGCAGCATCCCCCTGCACAGGGTTGTTTCCTCGCCGGCGGTTCCCTCCATGCCCACGTTCCCACTGCTCTCACCGTCCCCCCACATCCTGCTTCCCCTCTTTCTTCCTCCCATTGACCGTCTGCCGGTCGGATTATTTTTCCCCAGATGCTGCAGTCTGCAATTTTCCCAGGTTGAATCTGCCTGGGTTTGTTCTCCTAATCTCTCTTAAGTCCCTTTTGTGTTATTTCTGCCCTTGTCAATCTGTTGAGCATCCTCCACAGATTATATTAATGCACTCTTTGCTTGGTATCACATTTGTGAAAGCTCTCAGAGCATCTCTAGGTGCAGCCCCTTTGCCTGGGTACATGGGGAGCACTGGAGGCATGTGGCCCCTTCCTTGGCTCTAAGAGGAACCAATTGAAACCAGTATGGAACCAGGTGAATGGATGCCAAGGTGTGTTGTTAATGCTGGACCAGATGCTCTGCTTGTCCCTGCGTCCTGCAGCCCATGGGTGGCTCTTGGCCCTACAGCGTGCCCAGTGATGCACCTCAGGCACAGGCAGAGTTCACTCTTGGCTGCCAGCCCCCAGCACTATCGCCTCATCTCTTCCCGCTCAGGAGGCGTCCTGTCCTTTCGGAAGGATGGGGGAAATGGAAAAGGCTCCACCTCTTCCCTGGGCAAATACAGCTCCTCTGAGTTCATATCCTGGAGAGCGGAATAGCCAGGTCCCAGCAGGGATGGTGACTTCACCTCCCGGTAACGCGTTTCCCCGGCCAGCTGGGAAAGGAGTCCTTGTATCTCCGAAGGAGCCGCCCGGCTTCCCCCACCCAAAGCCTTTCACAGCTGTTTCCATCCTGTCTGAGGCTGGGGGATGCAATTTTGGCTCTGTGGAGAGGGAGTGTTACTGCTCACCCTTGCCAGGGGAGCTGGGCTGGGGCGCATTTCACCGGCCAGTGCGATCCCTCAAATTATTGCAGGGAAGGGGAACAAGCACTGTTCATCCTACTATGCTTTTGAGATCCTTCTGGGGGCTGAAACTCAGAGCAGGAGCACATTCAGCTTTTGCAAGGGGTGAATCGAGCCCCAGAGAGCTCCTGTGATGCTGTTTTCCCTACTTGGCATTTGCCTCCTCCATCCCTGTCTCACCAAGCCTTGGGAATGAGAGTCGAGAGCTGCACCTTCTTCCCAGCTGCATGGATGGGGACAGGGTTTCCGACTCTGCTTTTCCTTTCATTGTTCTGGGAGCCTTCACTTTGAACGAGCTGCCTGTT
>VXBJ01007099.1:636545-710200 GCA_013400055.1 Nycticryphes semicollaris | reverse complement strand
AATGGGGGGAAACTGGGGGTCCTGGGGCAGCTGAGCTGGGGGTGAACGGTGGATGAATGCGCTGTGTGGAGAAGCCAACCTCTTTAAACAACTCAATTGTTGGGTTTCCCCTTGGATAAAGGCTCCCAGCCTTGCCCAAAGAAGGAAAAAGGCTCCTAGTTTGACTCCACAGCCCTGCTGCCATGTCTCCCCAAACCTCTCTCCCTTCACCTGTTGTGGGTCCCCAGCCCAGCCAAGACAGGAAGGGAGGTGCTTTGGGCCTCTTAAACTCCCAAACTTTGTTATCACCCACCTTTAGCATTGCCCACCATCACGTCCAAACATATTGCAGGATGAGAGGGCTTAGAGAAGGAGAAAGCACAGACAAGGAGGGAGGCAGAGTTGCTAGAGGAGGCTCAGATGCGCTATCGGCAGAAGCAGCTTGGTGTCAGGGACACCTTAGGCTCTATGTGGCTGTAAGCCAAAGATTTGGAGCTCTAGCCAGGTGGCCATTGAGGTTTGAGACAAGGAGTCTGTGTGTTGGTGTGGGGATGCTCACAGTGCAGGTATGATGGGTCCAGCCTTCGGGATGCTGTGAGGAGCCCCCCAGGTTTATTCCAGCTGGACCCAGGGCGCCAAAGGCAGGAGCAGGACTTGTGTGCTGTCATACAGCCTGCATAGCATCAAAGCAGGCAGGGCTCTGGATGGGTCTGGTGTGTCTTGTGCTTGGGTTTGGTGGGTTTCTCAAGGGATGAAGACACCAATTATTCTCAAGGAGTTGCCAGACGCTGGTGTAGGGAAAGATAAGGGGTTCCCTCCCATGTCATTCTCTCCCATCACTGCTATTTGCCCTGTGTCGATGGGAATCTGCTGCCCCAATTACAGCCTCCCTGTCCCTGCCAGTTAACCCAGTGGCTTTGCCCCATTTGGACCCACCCTTGGTGCCTGGCTTGGTGGAGGACCTGTTTGTCGGCGTTGGTGGGGAGCCCATTTGCAGGGGTACCTCAAACCCCAGGCACAGGCCATTTGCAGGCAGGAAAGCACCCGTGACATTTGGACACCTGGCACTGGGATGCAGGGATGGGTGCTCAGCTGGGTATCCCAGGCAGCAGCACCCCAGCAGCCAAATTCATCCTCCATAACCACGGGGAAAATAGGAGGGCCCCTGCCTGCCCAGGGAGCTGGGCACAACATTTGGGGTGCAGGCTGGTGGCTGCAGCAGGCAGCTGGGGTCAGGAGCCCTTGGCTCTCACCCAACCTCCGTCTCAAGCTTGCTGGGCAACTTCGGTTGAGTTTCTTAAGGTCTCTGTGGCCAAGCTCCTTCCCTATCGAAGCAGGCAAATCTGTTCCAGACCTATTATTGGGAAACTGCATCTGAAGCAGCCAGTTTGCCAGGAGGCTGTGCCAGGAGGAGCCGGGTGTGGGTGGCCACAGCGGACGTGCCTGTGGACAGAGAGGTGACAGGGAAGGGCGATTCCCACAAAAGAGAGACAGACATCACCTCTTCTTGTCTTGAATTTGGACAAGGCATTGAATTTCTCCGGAGTCGCACCGTGAACCCACTGTGTGCTGAGGCAGGGCCACCCCAGGCCATCACTGTAGGTCGAGGCTGGGCAGGACAAGTTGGGTGAAGCTGCCACCTCTGCCTTCGGGAGGCTGCCACCAACATGGGAGACAGCTGGTGCTCTGCAAGATCACAGCTGATTAGCTCCTCCAGCTGCTTTACTGGCCTAGTGGTGATAGTCCCCAGGTGTATTTTATTTTCCCAAGAGGGTATGTGCAGGTATTTGCTCCAGAGCAACACGATCCTTCTCCCATCTCTCAGGGCAGCAGGATGGTGTTCCTGCAGTGCCGAGAGAGAGCATCCCTGTGTGTGGGGTGCCTGTGGCTGGGCATCAAGGGATGCTCATGGTGGGCATTGAATGCTTCTTGTGGTACAGGGGTGCTCAGACCTGCCATGTGGGGAGGCTGATAGCACAGGGATACTTGCAGCCAGCAGTGTGGGGTGTGATTTCCCAGGGCGAGCGGAAGAGACAAGGGTCTGCGACTCAGGATGAGCAGAAAGGTCTCTTTTTCCAAGGTGTCTCTGGCAAGTAGGTGGGTCTCTAATTACAGATCTCTCTGTCCCACACGGAGAAAAGTGCTGGGTGTACAAAACTGGGGGGGTCACAGCAAAAGCACTACTTTCTAGATCCTCACTGTCTGTTTGTGCCAGGGCAGGACTCTCCGGTGAGCGGTTCAATGCTCTGGAGGGATCATGCCCACCTTCTAAGCCCTCAAAGGGAAGCCCAAGGGAGTCCCTGGGGGCATGAGGTCTCTGGTGAAGGGCATGGGGTGACACAGGGTGCCTGGCGTGCTGGCACAGGGGGTGCTGGCCAGGCTGAACAAGGCTACGTCTGGCTCTACACAGCCAGCACAACGGGCGCTGGGTGAGCACCCTGTGGGGGTAAATACATGTTTGCGCCAGGCCGGCTGCCAGCAGCATAGGTGAGGCACCCGCCCTGGCTGCCTGCTCCCTAGGAGTCCCCTGCACCCCACAGGAGGCTCAGCCCAGCCTGGCATCACCCTATGTGGGTGCAGCCCCTCCCCACGGGGAAACTGAGGCACGGGGTGCAGCACAATGGAGGGGGCTGCTTGGTCAGGGGAGCAGGAAACACGCTGTGTGGGGCTATGCCATCCCTCCCCCCTCCCCAGCGAGGGTCTGAAAGGCCAAGGGCCAGCACTTTTCCCCCTGGCCGGGACTGGATCTGGAGCATGCCATGGGTGAGGGTCTCGGCTCTGACTGGTGAGGGGGCGGCCGCGCTGCCTTTGCCCCGACCGGCGTCCAGCAGAGCACACAGGCTCTACATTTGTAAGCAATTTGCCGGAGCGCTCCGGAGGTGCTTCCCGCCTGCTGCTTGGCAGCCAGACACCGCACAGAAGCTCTCTGGATCCCTGGAGGCCTTGCTCAGCCCCGGCCCTGCACTGCCGAGCTTCATCCTGCCCAGGCAGGCGCTGGCGAACGCATGGGAGCAGGGAAGCAGAGCAGAGTGGGGGCCCCAGCGGCACCCCCTGAAAGGGTTGTGTTGGGAAGTGGGTCCCAGCAGGGGGAATCCACAGCCAGAGTTAACCCTCAGGGTGAGCCAAGCTGGGTTTTCCCCTGGAAATATCCCCTTCAGGGCTTTTTGCATTTCAGTACTGGGTCCTTGAGTTCATCTTCCTGGGATGTGGGGATACGGATCATGGCAGTGGGTACTCCTGCCCCAGTGCAAACCCAAAGGAGGTGGTGATGTGGCTGAGAAAAGTCTGGTCACCCCATCCCAGTGCTGTGGCTGGATCAGCCCCGACCCCTCAGCCCTTTTCCCACCCAGATCTGCGGTCTCCTAGATGGAGCTGCGCCTCCAAACCAGCTGGTTTGGGAGGGCTGTGGGGCTGGGAATGGCTAGGCCTCTGCTGAGCCCCAAAACATCTGGGTGGGAAAGGCTGGGGAGCCTGGAGCTGTCAGGGCACTGAAAAAGAGAGAAAGGGCTGAAGAAATGGGGAGAAAAATGGAGGAATCAGTCAAAAGAAGCATGTAGATGGAAGGATGAAGAGAGGTGCAGGGAAGCATCCCATCACCTGCCTTCCTGTCACCACATCCCCAGGAGCAGGATGGGGGCTGGTGACACCCCCTTGGCAGCTCTTGTGCTGCCCCAGTGCTTCACCCCATCCTGGCACTGGCTGCCCACCGAGGCAGGGCTGCCTTTGGGGGTGCTTTGCCAGCTCTGCCTGCAGAACCGTGCAGAGGTGTGCAGTGGGACAGTGCTAGTGAAAGGGTCCTGGCTCTCCATCTCTGCTCTGGTTTCCCCTCCATCCCTCCGCCCTTCTCTTTGCTCATGCCTTGGTGCCTGTGGTGCCAAGGTGTCTGGCCCCTTTCCTACCCACGCTTTACCTTCCAGCCTGGCTGCAAACCCTCCAGCTCCCCAAGCTGCGATTTACCCAGCTGCAAACCAGGGATGAGCTCTTTGCCTTCCCGCCCCGGGTGGATATAAGCGTTACCGCTTTCATGTTTGGGAAGAGCCCCAAAGGGGATGCTGCTCCCGGCTCTGCTTTTTGGGACCTCCTGCTTTCCCAGCCACCCGTGCCGCATCCGTGTGGTCCTGCCCCACGTCCTGACCTTGCTGTGCTGCCAGAGCAGGGAACTAATTTTAGGAATGTTGCTCGAGGAGAGGACCAAAGGTACAAGCGTTTTGCCTTACAGATACTGACAGCTGACTCCTGGGGCTGGGGAGTGGGCAGGGACACTCACTGGACCTCACTGGACAGCCCAGTCCCCTTGTAGGAGGGGTCAGGGATGCGATTTTGGGGTGAGCTCTCCCTCTTCAAATAGTAGGTATTGCTCAATTGCAGAACCAGCCTCCAAGGCTGTAGGGTGTTTTTGCTGCTTTCGGATGTGCTAGTGCTCAGTGGGCGTCTCCATCCAGCCCTTCTCTTCCCAGCATCACCCGCCTGGCTCCACTCTGCTCCTCCTGCCATGGGTAAGGACCCTTTTTCTTCCTCTTCTTCCACCTCTTCCTCCCTACCTGTTCTCAGCAGCAAACCCCTCAGCAATTTTCAGCTGGAGCTGATGGGAGCAAACCCACATTGGCCTTCTGTTCCCCTTGCAGAGAGCATCCTTTAAAAATTCCTATTTATAAATCCCAATGAAAAAGGCTCAGGAAGTGAAAGGTGGTGACTTCACGGGCATGGCCTACAGCTTAGTGGAACCCTTCATTTGTTTTTCATTTTATCTTGATTGCGTCCTTTGGAAATCCCCCAGCAGCAAACACTGCCCAGCCCTTCCTGCTCCCCGCTTCCAGGATCCATCACAAGACTTTTGGAGGGGGAGGATGAGGCCTTTGCCCACCACGGCCGACCCTGTTCCTGGCTCTGCTGTACACCCCAAGTGCAGTCCTTGCTCTGTGAAAGAAGCACCGTAGGGGTTGGTGGTTATGGTCACTGCGTGACTCGGATCAGAAATGGCCAGTTTAGAAGTGAAATGTTACTTTTTCTTTTTTTCCTGGCTGGTGGGATCAAGAGAAGCAGCTCGTCCTTGATGGAGATCCCAGATCCTGGATTTTGGGGCAGTATAGGACTGCGAGGGGAAAATGGGAGCTCTGCTGAGCAATGGGTTTGGGAGCTGGTTCCTTCAGGAAGGGCTTTTAGCTTGGCGGAGCTGCTCACTGCCACTCTGAACAGGAACAGCCCCTAGAAGAGGTAATTAGGGTGATCTTGTCCTGATCCCCTGAGCTGTGGTGAGGAGTCAGGAGTCCTTCACCAGCAGCCACTCCAAGCCCATTTTGCATTAATTAGGCTGTTTACAAAACACTGTAAATTGCAGCAATGAACAGCCGGGTTCCTTGGTTTCCTTTAATTATCCATTTGCATGGTGAATGAGCCGGTCCCCTCTTCGGCTCTCCTTTCCGGCAGAGGGGCAATGCAGCAGAGTATGGCTTTGTATGGGACCTGCCATGCGAGGTGGGCAGAGAGCTTGGGAGAGGAGGAAAAGAGAAGGGAACAGAGGAGGAGGAGGAGGAAGAAGAGGAGAGGGGGAGAAGGAGCTGCAGCCCCAGAGATCTGCCCGGCTGCGAGGGAGAAGGCTCCTTCCCCCGGATTCCAGCAGCTGTTTCACCCCAGGCTCAGAGCCCAGCTCTCGGACTTTGATTTTTCATAGGAAACAGCACAGAAACCTTTCAAAGCATTTAATCCTCCCCAGCTCGGCGATGGGGCTGCCTGGAAGGGCAGAGGAGGAGCGGCGGCATTTCTTGCCCCCCGCATACCTTCCCCTTTTCTTTCCCTTTTGACTTAGTGGATGAATTCCAGAGATGTTAATCCGCTCTCAACCCCTCCGTGAAGAATAAAACGTCCTCTCTGTGTGGGAGGAAGGAATTCATTCAAATTAATTGCGGGAAGGAGCAGGGAGCTGGGGGTGTGCGTGAGGCTATGCCGAGGGTGGGGTGAGCATCCTTCGCCGCTCAGTGGTCTCTGAAGGGGAGAGAGGGATGGAGGAGGGGACGGGGATATCCAAGGTGGCACAATCCTCTCATTGACGGCTGGAGGCTTCAGCCTCTCTGCTCCAGCCATAAAAATGCCAACCATGTGTTCTGTGGGCCAAGCTTTGGTGGCAGCAGCAGGCACAAGGAGCGAGTGGGGGACAAAAATGCCCCACTCAGCAGTTTTGGGGTGTTGCTGCCTATAAAGGGGAGGGAAGAACCATCCCAGCGGGCTGGGGTGCCAGGAGCTGTGGGATCCAACCCATCCCGGGGGCATGCAGGGATGGAGCAGGAGGAACAGAGGGAGGAAAGGGTCTGAGCTCGAGCTGGGACAGCTCGTTGAGGGTTCGTGGAGGTGAACGAGGAGAAGAGAGGAGAGGCCACCGGGATGGGCCAGGCGCTGTTCTGCGCGCTGGGAGGTCGGTGCGGCTACGGGACAGGGTTCATGTTGGTGCAGACTCTGCCTCCTGCACTGACCTTCGCCTCTTCTCTCTGCAGAGCTTCTGGGATCTGCCAAGCGCCTCAACGTGAACTACCAGGATGCAGACGGGTGAGTGCTCCCTGGGCAGGGTGCTGGGTGCTGCTGCTGCCAGCGTGGGTGGGCTCACTTTCCCCAATATCCAGTCAGTTCACAGCTCTAGGTATCATAAAGCTTTCAAGGGAAGCTGCTGAGCCCGGGAGAGTGCAGCAGCATCCCAAAACCAGGGCAGAGGCAGACCCAATGTCTGCCCAGATCCAACCTAAGGGCTGCGCTCAGTCCAGCCTGCAGAATTCTTCATGAAGCTCTTCTGCATCCACCTCCGCAAGGCTGGGGGTGAAAAGTGAGTGCAGCCCATCCAGCCAGTGCCCCGTGTCCTGTGTGCTGGTCAAAGTACAGAGGAGCACCCGGCTGGCCCCGTTGCCTGCACATGCTTGTGTCCATGTCTTTAATTTCCCAAGAGCAAAATCTCTTCATTTGAGGGGGGTTAGGGAAAGAAAAGATGAGGTTGCCAAGTGACCATGTCATATTTGTGTAGCTCATCACTTCCAAAATCCAAGCACTTAATAAACTGGGTACTGAGAGGTGAAGAAACCACAAAGACCCATAAAATAACTAAGCATGTTATTCTTATTGAATTAATTCTGACCTGTGAGTTATTAGCATTGTTTTATGTACTGTTGTTGTACCTAATTTCTACATGTTTTCTTTTCGAGGACTCTGTAGGAGGAGGTGTCCACGATGAGTCCTAACAGGCCAGCAGGGGGTTGAAAATGTGCAGGATGACTCTGTCTTAAAATAATAGAGTGCAGATGGAGCTTAATAGAAAAAAATGTAATAATAGAAGCAATGATCTGATTCTGATAAGGCACAGGGCTTGTGCTCAGGCAGCTCCAGGAGGGCTACTGATGGGAAGGAGAGTAAAGGGTCTATTCCCCCTCAGAGAGTCACATGAGGGGGGTATTAACCCCCAGTGTTTGGGTTATTAACAGTGTGGGTGGTGTTTTGGCTTTCACTGGGGTGCAGGAAGGGGATGGTGGGGAGGTGAGACCTGTGCATGGGGATGGCAACATGCACTCTCCTGGGAGAGCCATGCTGCTGCCTGTGACCTCGGTGAGGCATCACCTTGCTCACAGCTTGGAGATGATGGGGCAGGCGAGTGTGGATTTGTGCAGGTGCCCCCAGGGCAGAGCCCCACAGGGTTCCCACAGGGTTGGCTCAAGGGGGATTTTGTACCTCCTGTGTTCTTGCTTCGAGGCAGAGTTTTTGGCATGAGCTCAGCGATGTGGTGGCTGGATCAAAGCAGGGAGCAGCCCTCTGTGCTGGGGTTTCTGTCCTTCCTATGTGGGGGTGCACGTAGGAGGTCTCTCCTATGTGACCCTGTATCACCTGGGGGTGTCCTGGGACCACGGGTCAGGTGGAGAGCTGTGCTGGCTGGGTTGCATCCCCAGCACAGAGCTGAGACACTGATGAGCCCATTGGAGTCCCAGGCCAGCGCCGTCTGGAGCTCCCCACACCCCTTGGAGCGGCACATGGGCTAATCCCCAGGGGTGCAGGGTCCCCTTGATTGCCCATGGCCTTTCACGTAACAGCACGGGGGGAGCGCCGGGCAGACAGGCCCCTTTCACAGCCCCAAGACACAGGGCTCTTTCATTACTGGCGGCCTCCCACACTGTGCCGTGGGCTCCCGGCATCCCTGCTGGCACGGGGAGGGGGTGGCTGGCAGAGGGGCCAGGCGTAGCTGTAGGACCGGTGTGTTTGCGGGATGCCGTGAGCAGCACAGCTTCAGCTGCTTGGCTGTGCCACGGAGAGGGGAGATGCATCTCTCCCCATCCTTTGTCTCCATGCAGGGCGTGGGGGTGAGGGGCCTTTCTCAGTGGGGTCTCAGGGGGTACACAGAGTCCCTGCACCCCTCACTGGGCCCTGGGATATGCACAGCATGGAGGGATTTAATCTCTGCTTTGCTGTGGGGAAACTGAGGCACTGGGAGCAGGGAATCAAGATTGGTGTAGCTATGAACAAACAGTGATTGTCCCAGCCCTCGGCCCATGTCCCGGTACAGGCAGGGGCCATAGGGACAAGGTGGCAGGGACCAGGGCTGGGCTGAGCCCTGCCTTGTCTCGCAGGTTCTCAGCACTGCACCATGCGGCACTGGGTGGCAGCCTGGACCTCATCTCGCTTCTGCTGGAGGCACAGGCCACCGTTGACATCAAGGACAGCAATGGTAAGGGGTGACCCCCCCAGCATGGCCCCGTTCCTCTGGCAGCTGACTCAGCCCTCTGGGTGAGGTTGGGGGCTACATCCAGCCCTGCTGAACCCCATTTTCCCACAGGGATGCGCCCCTTGCACTATGCAGCTTGGCAGGGACGCGTGGAGCCGGTGCGTGTGCTGCTGCGTGCCGCTGCCTCCGTCAACATGGCCTCGCTGGATGGGCAGATCCCACTGCACCTCTCGGCACAGTATGGCCACTACGAGGTGGTAAGTGAGAGCCCAGAGACACCCAAGCACCCACCACAGGTCTCTCTGGGGATGGGTGAGGGACAAACCCCGTCGTGCTGGGCTGGAGGGAGGTGAGGGGTGCAGGATGATGCTGAGCCCCTGTACCACGTTGCTCCCCCACAGTCGGAGATGCTGCTCCAGCACCAGTCTAACCCCTGCCTCATCAACAAGGCAAAGAAAACCCCCCTGGACCTGGCCTGTGAGTTCGGGCGGCTGAAGGTGAGTTCTGCAGGTCTCTGCCGTGTGCTGGGCATTTCTCCAGGGGTGGCTCTGGAGCTGGCTGGTTCCTCTGGGAGCAAAGCACTGGGTCTGGCTGCAACCATTCTCCCTCCACCTGAGCCTCAGAGCCTGTCAGACAGCACCTGCCTCCTCCTGCCACTGGGCAAGGCTGGATCCTAAACCTGGGAGCTGCAGGTTTTGCTTCTGGCCTCATGGCAGGGCAGTATCAGCCTTGGGAGAGAAACCAGGAGTCCTCGCTCCCTGTTCCCCGCAGCCTTCTCCCACCTACTCCAGCTTTGCTCCCATTTAAGCAGATAGGCTGAGCTGGCTGATCCCTGCAAGCCCTGAGTGCCTGGCCCTGCTCAGCTGCTTGAGGTCCCCAGCACAGTTCATGGGGACAGGGCCACTCTGTGCCCCAGGAGACCCCAGCCCAGCCAGTATTGCACCACAGGGCTGGGCTGGAACGTGGCCAGCCAGACCGTCCTGTGCCCCACAGGGAGGGGACCAGGGGGATATTTCCATTTTTGGAGTATCTATAATGTCTGAAGCTATAAACAGGGCAGTAAAAATAACTCCTCTGTGCCTCTGGGCTGCCCTGAGATGCTGAGAGGCGCTCTGGGCGTGGAGAGACAGGAGTTTTTTAGGGCTTGGTCTGAAAAGCCCGATTATGGGAAGACTATTTCTGGCTGTTGTGACCTTTTACAGCCCCTCACGACACTGTGGCCGTGCCAAGCGCCGTCTGATTCCGGCCAGGCCCTGGGGCTGTGGATGGAGGGGAGTGGTGGGATGGGGAGCAGAGGGCCAGCCCCGAGGCTGAGCCCCTTGCTGGGAGGGTGCAAGTGGGGGTACCTGCACCCCGCTGCTCACCCCTGTGCCCTGTGCAGGTGGCCCAGCTGCTGCTGAACAGCCATCTGTGCGTCGCTCTACTTGAGGGACAGTCCAAGGACTCCACTGACCCCAACTACACCACCCCACTGCACCTGGCAGCCAAGAACGGGCACAAGGAGATCATCAGGTAGCCCCCCTGCCAGCTTGGGACACTACCCCATCCCAAAAAAACCCGTCATGGATTCAGTCCCGCTTCCTCCCAAGCCCACCTCCCTTGTTTCCAAAGCCTCAGTGATGCAGGGGGTTGTCCTCTTCCCATCACAAAGCAGCCCATCACCTGTCCCCACTGTCTGTGTCCAGCTGTTCATGCCCCTCTCTCCTTCCTACCAGGCAGCTGCTGAAAGCTGGGATCGAGATCAACAAGCAGACAAAGACGGGCACAGCCCTGCATGAGGCCGCGCTCTACGGCAAAACAGAGGTGGTGCGGTTGTTGCTGGAGGTGAGTGGGATGAGGACAGGGCTGCACAGGGGGCAAGCCCTCACGCCCTCACAGGGGGTCACCTATCACCTCTTTCCCCTCAGTCCCTCTGTCCCCCATGGGCCCAGTGGCAGCTGTGGGGTCTGGCCCTAACTGTGTCCCCTCCTGGGCAGGGCGGCGTTGACGTGAACATCAGGAACACCTACAACCAGACAGCACTGGACATTGTGAACCAGTTCACCACCTCACATGCCAGCAAGGACATCAAGCAGCTGCTGAGAGGTGAGGTGGGGCTGGTGCTGGGTTGGGCCCTGCCCGGCACTGAGAGGGACCCTATGGAACCGGCCTGGAGCTCCCAGTGTTCCTCCTGAAGGGCAGTGTTAATGTTCTTTTCTCCCCTCTCCTCACTCTTGCTTTCTCTCTCCACTTTCCCTGAACTGCTCTCTTTCACCCTGCGCTCTGGTACCTTCTTTCTTCACTCCATCCCTTGTCTTCAGAGGCATCAGGAATCCTGAAGGTCCGAGCTTTGAAGGATTTTTGGAACCTCCATGACCCCACTGCTCTAAACGTCCGGGCAGGAGACGTCATCACGGTGAGGCTGCTCCCTGCTTCCTATCCCCCTTCCTTGCCATGGCCCCAGGTACCAACCCCATCCCTCTCATCTCATGGCAGGTTCTGGAGCAGCACCCGGACGGGCGATGGAAGGGGCACATCCATGATGCTCAAAAAGGCACCGATCGGGTCGGATACTTCCCCCCCTCCATCGCTGAAGTCATCAGTAAGCGAACAGGTGAGTGGTCATGCTGGGGACAATCGCCTGTGTGAAACCATCCCAGCCTTCCCAGCACCTCCTGTAGGACAGGTCCCCACAGCCCTGGCTAGCTAGGGGGGAAGAGAAGAACTTGGATGGGCACAGCGGGCTGTGCCATTGGTGGGGTGGTAATTTGGGGATTGAGGTTCAGATATCCCCCCTGCCTCGCCTCCTGCATGAGCTCTGACCACGCGTGTTTTGTCTTTGAATGCAGGCATGGTTGTTCCCCGCGTGGCGCCCACGCACCAGCGCCAGGGGCCCCCTGGGGCCCTCCCGGTGCCCCCCGGTGGGCTGCAGCACCTCCCCGACGAGTGTCCTCACCAGGCAGCCCCGAGTGTCACCTTAACCCGGACGGCCCCGGGCCCTGACAGCTCAGGTCAGGGGTGCAGCTGGGGAGGGAGAGGAGCTGGAGACCTTTCCTTGTCCCCAGCCTTGCCCAGGGCACACAGGGGGAGACTCTCCTTCCACCTCCTGGCCAGGGGAGGTGAAACAGCCAGATAAGAGGGAAAGGGAGTTTAGGGGAGCCCATAGAGCAGCCCCTTCCTTCTCCATGTTCTCGGCCAGGCCATGTCCCCTTTGTGTGTCCCTTGCCAGCCCAGGTCACCCTGTCTGTCCTGTGTGTGCCAGGAGGGGGGAGGGACCGATGTAACATCTGTAGCCGGCGGGATCTTGTGGGAGGCTGGGTTTTACTGGCGTCACTGGGTTGGCACATGGGTCCCTGCTGGGGAACTCTGTGTCAGCCCCAATGCCAGAGCGCTGCTGATGACCTCCCTACCTGCCCCAAGCAGCAGGAGACAGAAATAGCGTGGGCAGCGAGGGCAGCATCGGCAGCATCCGCAGTGCCGGCAGCGGCCAGAGCACCGAGGGCACCAATGGGCAGAGCACCAGCATCCTCATCGAGAACGCCAGGGTAGGCACCAGCCCCTGCTCCCCCTGTGCTGCTCCCCAAGGCCTGGATCAGGCTGGAGATGGAGCCCCAGCACCTTCCCTAGCGAATGAGGGGCTGGAGGAGCTGAGCATCCTGAACCAAACACCTATCTGCTGCCAGGACTCAGCAGAGAGATGCTCCTTGGGGGTCCCCAGTTGCCCCCCACCCCGTAGCACAGCTGGCCTTTTTGAGTGGAGCTGGAGGCTGTGGTTGATACCACGCAGCATCTCCACTGTGTCCTGTGTCATCTGAGAGGAGGAAAAGGGCCCTGGGCCAAATCCTGCCCAGATCTCTTGCTAGGGGCCAGACCTTCACTAGGTGAAGCTGTGCCCAGCAGCCCAGCATGGGGACCCCCACTCCACTTCTGAGAATATTGAGAGGGCTTGTCTCTGAAGGTGGCCCCTCCTCCATTCACTTCTCCTCTCCCCCAGCCGCTGCCCTCCGCCGGTGATGAGCTCCAGCAACACCTTTTGGGATCAGAGCCACGCAATGGGCAGTTGACCTCTCCAGCAGGTGAGGGGTGTCCCAACTCCATGGGGCCTTGGAGACAGCTGTCCCCCCGAGCAATGAGGGCTGCTCACTGCTCAAGTGCCCCTGTGACATTTTTCCTCTCTCCTCTTTGGCAGGGCCACAGAGCCACCAGACCCCAGGCGGCTGCCCCCCTGGAGACAGGGTCTTCTCCCACCAGTTCTTGCGGCCTGAGCAGCTCCTCGAGGGCAAGGTAACTGGGTGAAGTGGGCACCTGATGTGCTGGATGGCTACATTCAGGGCTCTCAGCCCAATTCTCAGTGCAGTGGGGACACAGGGGACTGGGTTTTGAGGACAGTGGGGACAGAGGGGTCTTGCCCAAGATCCTGTCGTTTTGCCTGGAGGAGCCAGGTCCTTCCCACCCCTGCAGCCACTGTCCTTTCCCCAGGATGCAGAAGCCATTTACAACTGGCTGAGTGAGTTCCAGCTGGAGTCATACACCGCCAACTTCCTCAACGCCGGCTACGATGTCCCCACCATCAGCCGCATGACCCCAGAGGTAAGGCAGGTCCTTTCGCACACTGGGCAGCACCCCCCGAGCTGCTGGCAGTGAGTACCTGCTGTCCCCCTGCTCCCCACACCACTGCCCCCCTGCTCCCCACACCACTGCTGACCACAGCCCCACTCTGCTCGTGTTAGGATCTGACAGCCATCGGTGTGACCAAGCCGGGCCACAGGAAAAAGATCTCCACCGAGATCGGGCAGCTCAGCATCGCCGAGTGGCTGCCCAGCTACATCCCGGTGAGTCCCTGGCTGTTGGTCTGGCACCCTCTTTTCCCCATGTCTTTTCTCAGAGCTCGATTACCCCAGGACAGGACCAGGAGCGGGGTCTGTAATTAAATATGTGCTGCAACAGCCTGCGTTACTGCAGTCAGAGAGACCCTGAAAATGCAGTCTCTTGGCCAGGGGCAGGGAGAGGATGGATGAAGGTGCTGCCTGTGCCTCAATGCTCACGGCAGCATCTCTGTGCCCTTCACAGGCTGACTTGATGGACTGGCTCAGTGCCATCGGGTTGCCTCAGTACCACAAAAAGCTGGTCAACAACGGCTACGACTCCATCACCATCGTGACGGACCTGACGTGGGAGGATTTGCAAGAGATTGGCATCAACAAGCTGGGTGAGTCCCTGTCACCATGCTGTGGCGGTCCAGGGGAGCCAAGTTTCCCAGTCAGGTCCCCACACACTGTTCTCCCTCAGGGTGGGAAGTGCAGGCATGTCTGGAGCACCCAGAAAGGGCAGTTCATGGCTGTCCCTAAGAAGTCCCCTTGACAGGTGGGAACTGGGCTGAGCCAGGTGGACACCAGCTGTAGTTTGTCTCCTCCCATAGGCAGGGTTTGGATAACCTGGAAGCCTTTGCCCTGGCTGGTGACGTGACCATGACTCTTCTTGGCCAGGAAACAAAGGCCTTGGGAGCGAGAGCTGACCTAAAACCCCTTTCCTGTTGTAACCTTCCTGCAGGCCACCAGAAGAAGATCATGTTGGCCGTCAAGAAGCTCAGAGATCTCCGCAAAAGCCTCAACCAAGCAGAAGCAACTCTGGCAAGACGCAAAGTCCCCGGTGCCCTGGACATTGTCACCATTGAGTCACTGGAGAACGGGGAGTGCCAGTCCCCACACACCCCCAAAATGACAACCTTCCAGGACAGTGAGCTCAGCTACGAGCTCCAAACGGCCATGTCTAACAGCTGCCATGAGACACTTGGCATCAAGACCAGCCAGGGGATGTCACGGAGCCAGGAGAGCATTGGGGTGCGATCCCGGGGCTCAGGACACTCGCAGGACAACATGCTGTCCCGGCACCTCTCCAGCCCCTCGCAGGAGAGCCTGGGCAGCGGGGAGAGCAGCAGCAGCAGCAGCGGGCAGTCCTGCGCGCCACCCCGCAGCAAGGAGAGCCCGGCCAGTCTGCCGGGATGGCCCAGCCCCGAGCCCTTCGGGAAGCTCATCTCCCCCGAGGGGCTGAATGGCTATGCCAACGGTGGTGGGGGCAGCCCTCTTGAGGAGAGGAACCTGCCTGAAGGCACGGATCAGTACACCCGGCCGGTAGCTCAGAAAGGTGCTGGGACACCAGCAGTCACCCCTTGTACTCCTCCACAGACCCCCAGCAAGGGGACAGCCCCCTATGTCTTCATGTACCCACACGTCTCCTTGAAATCCCCGACGGTCCCTTCCCTCCTGGGAGCAGAGCAGGCGAAGGTCACAGGTCACCCGTACCCTTCCATCTCCTCTGCACAGAAGAACAGCCTGCAGTCGTCAGCCCAAAAAGCCTTCTCCTACCTGCACAGCCAGTGTGGCCCTGCAGAGCCCCCTGCCATGCCACCCACGGCTGGGGTGACCCCAGGCGCCTGGCAGGCCACGGAACAGCACAACGGGAGTGAAGGCTTCAAGTACAAGAAGCGTTCACACAGCCTGAACCGCTACGCGCTGTCGGATGGGGAGCACGAGGAGGAGGAGGGGGCGCCCACCAGCACCCTGGGCTCCTACGCCACCCTGACGCGGCGTCCAGGCCGCAGCCAGATGCCACGGGCCTGTCTGCAGACGGATGCCAAGGTGACCCGCAGCCAGTCTTTCGCCATCCGGGCCAAGCGCAAGGGCCCTCCGCCACCGCCTCCCAAGCGCCTCAGCTCCGTCTCCAGTGCCCTCACTGCTGAGGCAGATGGCGAGCAGACCCCCAACCCTGAGCGGCAGCCCACAGCACCCCAGGATGTGACCGACGCAGGTGCCAGCCCCAGTGATGCTGGCCACAGCAGGGCAGTGAAGACCCTGGCAGCTGCACGGGAGGGGACACCGGGGGTGAGTCCACCCAAGCCCCTCCTGGCCCCAAAACCACTGCACGTGGCTCAGGACAATCTCTCCAGGGCAGATGTGGACAATGAGTCCTACAATAGTGGTGACAGCAGCAGCGCCACACTGTCCGATGCCGGCAAGGACCCCTTTGAGAGTAGCAAGCCACGCAGACGGACATTCAGTGAGCCCAGCGCTCCGATGACGGAGGTGGATGCGCAGGGTGGGCGGGAGGACATCTGCTCAGACACAGAGGAGGAGGCCAAACCAGGAGTCTCCTCCTCATCCTCCCAGAACAGCTCCAGCGAGTGCATCCCCTTTGCAGAAGAAGGCAACTTAACCATCAAACAGCGGCCAAAGCCCACTGGGCACCCCAAAGCCGATACAGCCATACCAGACTCAGAGCCCAGTTCCCAGCTGGCAGAATCCCCCTGCTCTGCAGGGAAGGAGCCAGCGGCACCCACTGCCACCAAGGAGCTGCCAGTGCTGGAGTTCAACCTCACCGAGTCGGACACAGTGAAGCGCCGTCCCCGCTTCAGGGAGCGGGAGCCACTGCAGGCGGTGCTGAAGGCGTTCAGCATGGCGGGGCAGGCTGAGGGGGGGGCCAGCCCTGCACCCCAGTATGCCCAGGCCCAGGCAGTGAGCATTGCAGGGCCGGCACCGGCGCCACAGGCTGGGCTGGCTGGGGATGCCTTTGATGACGACAGGGTGGAGTTCAGGATTGCTGAGATAGAGAAAAGTATCTTATCGCTGGAGAAGGGTATCATGAAGTCACCGAGCCCCACCAAAGACCCCACCCCCACAGAGCTGCTGGGGACTGCCGTGGTGAGGACACCTGCTCCAGGTATGTGGGCTTGTGGGAGGTGTCTCTGAGGCAGTTGGTGGTGCCTGAGGCTCCTGGGATGATGTGGGAGGCGAAGGGGACATGTGCCACCACATACCGTGAGTCCCCTTCCTTTGCAGATGTCTCTGCCAAGCACACCTCTGTGGCATCCACCAAGTTGGTTTTCTCGGGGCCCAAGACCATCTACCAGCAGGTCCTGCAGCCTCCCCGTCACACTGTTGCTCCTTGGACGGCCACCGAGGCTGTGCCAGATGTGATCGGGTCCTTGGCGGGTCCCAGCTCGCTGACACTGGAGGTGGGCAGCAAGGTGTCAGTAAACCCTTTGGCAGCCCCCCCAGGGGCCGTCCTGGCCCAGCAGCGACTGGAGAAGACCAACTCCAGCCTGGCCACCACGCTGCAGGCAGCCGAAAAGAAGATCACGGCAGAGGAAGTGGAGAGGTGAGGCAGCGCTGGGGGCGAGGGAAATGCTGGGGTTGGGCCACTCGAGGCAAAATCAGGTAGCCCCCAGCAAGGGCAGAAGAAGGGCTGTGCACAGGCACGGGCTTATGCCAAACCAGGTCACACATCCTCAAGTCCAGCCACATACTGAGTTCCAGCTGCTACCGAGATGGTCAGGTCCAGCCTGGCCAACCCTACCCCTCAGCACCTGAAGCCTTTGGGTGTTGGTCTGACTCTCTCCCTTTCCTCCGCAGCCAACCAGGGGCCGTGCACTCAGCCAAGAACATCCTGGAAGACATCAGCAACATGTTCGACGACCTGGCCGACCAGCTGGATGCGATGCTGGACTGAGGCTTGCTCCTTCCTTCCCCCTCCCCACCTCTGGCTGCTCCGCCAGTGCCCCTTGTGACGGGGGGTGGGGTGTGGGGGAGAATGGATCCGGCACTGAGCGGTGCCTCCGGGTCTTTCCAGCACTTTGCACTGTGGCTGGGAATGCAGCTGCCCCTCCTTGCTCGCCCCTGGCTCTGTATCACACGTGTCAGCGCGGCCGTGGGCCGGTTTCCGAGGGGGTCAGGCATTTCCCACCAGACTGGCAGCGGGGGGAGAGCCCAGAGGGGCCGCACACGCTGTCCTGGAGGCCAGGGAGAAGCCCTCGCTCCCTTGCACAGAGCCGAGGAGCCTCCACAAGGGACCTTTCTCTTTCCCCGCTGCATTGCTGAGTCCTGCCTCTTATTATTTATCCCCTGCCCACAATGTGTCACAGGAGAGACCTCCCCGGGCAGCCGCCACTGAGCTGGCTATTTACTGAGCAGATCCCAGCCCCAGCAAGGCCTGACAGCAGCTAAAAGAAGACAGGGCTTGTTGCAATTTGGCAGCTTGTGGAGCGAGAAGGAACCTTTCTGCTGTATTTGTTGCTTTTCCAAACGTGTCAGCGTCAGGCAGCGTGTAATCCAAGTGGATCGAAATCCCTCCGATGGGACGCACAAACCCCTTGGGACGGGGCTGGCACAGCCTGTGAAGCGGTGGATGCTCCACCACGGCCCTGACGGACATGGAGGGCTCCCTGCCCCTTCCCCAGAGCGAGGAGGATGGCGATGGCAGCGCTGAAGGCCTGTGCATTTGTGCCAGTCTGGCTGGATCCTGCTGCTGAATGGGAGGCTGCCCTCTGCCGACACCGTGCCTCGGCAAACCGCCATCCTGCTGCTTCCAGGGTGAAGTAGCAGTGTGGTTAGTGCTTTCTATTTTTTTTCAGGTTGTTTTTTTCCTCCCCTATCCCTTTTTCTGGGAGAAAATGGTCCCTTTTCCCACTCCCCCCTCCCTGCGGGGAGCCACTGGCACAAACTGCGAGCGCGGTTCAACAGGCAGTAGCAGTGTTTGGGACGCGGGGAGACACTTCCTCGCAGCACTAAAAGCCGGCGGGAGCGGTGACCCCGAGTGCTCTGGGTGCCTTGGGCTCGGCAGCGGCTCCTGGGCTGGCTGCGGTCACAGCCCCGTGGCTGCAGCGGGGGGAACGGCAGCCATAGCTCGTGGCATCCGAGCGGGAGGAACGGCTGCGTAGCTGGGAGACAGATTTCTCGAGCAGGATCTGGTTAGTAGTGCATGTCTAAATATGTCCAAGAGCCCCGAACTTGGCTTGCGCTCGGCATGCCAAGCAAATGAAAGCATCAGAGCACCAGAAGGGAACCCAAGATTGTGCTGAAGCGCCATTTGCTACAAAAATTCCAAACAAAGGGGAAAAAAAAATAAAAATCCACACATCTCCCCTTTATAAAAAGCTGCCCAGCACAAAAACCAGACTGGGAAGGGAGCAGAGGTGGCTGAGAAGGCAGTCGCTTCCCAATCCTTTTGTGGTTTGTGACTGAACGGGACTGTTCGCAGCCCCTGATCCCCGAGCAGGGGAAGGGGAGCAGCCCCCGCCAGCAGAGCCCACCTGGACCTTCCCCGGGGCCAGGGGTGGGGGTGTCTCCACTCAGGAGTTGTGCCACGGGCTGGGTGGGCAGGAGGTGCCTGCCGGCCTTCTGGGCTGAAAAGCAAAGATAAAAGAAAAAGATCTCTATTGTTGGCTGGGACTTGAGGCCAGTTCGAGGCAAAGGAAGACGACTTCTCTCCTGGGTAGCGGGTTGCTGTGATTTATACATCACATTGAGTGTATTTAAATGACCGTGTCTGACAGGCAAGTGCTACGTCGTGGACCCAATTGTTTTAAATTAGCTACAACCAGTGGCACTTTATCAAAAGGTTTGCAGAAACCTTTTAAAACTGATTTTTACTCTCACAGCTCAACCTGGGAGAAGCCCAGTTATTTTTTTCCAATGTTGATAAACTGTAAATGTGGTGGTTTGTTTTTTGGGGGTTTTTTGTTTTTTGTTTTTGTTTTTTTTTTTAAAGGCCAATGTATATATTTTAAATGTGATTTATTATATATATTTACTAACCAGAACTGCAAGCCTTGTACTCTAGGGTCAGGGATAAGAGGACACTGGGGTGGAGCTGTCGCTGTCTGAGCCACCTGAGGGCAGCACCACGCTGCTCTCACTGTCAATAAGGGAATTAAACATTTGATTTTGCAGAAGAATGCCTATTTTTTAAGCTCTAGATCTCTATTTTGAAGCTACTGTATGGTGTGCAAGTTACGTACACTGCAACTGGGACTAACTGACCCCGGCTGCACCTGCTCCGAGCAGCAAGACAGGGGAAAAAATAGCCCGTGTAATCACCAGACTGACAACAGATTTTAAACCATCTGCTCTGTTTGTGTTAATCATGTGTTTCGTTTTCCACTAACATCCATTAAGACTAAATTCTATTAAACAGTGGGGCATATTTGACCCTTTTGATAGTTTTGCCTGGTTGTCTCCTTCGTGTCAAATCCCACAAGCTCGTCTCCTGCTCTCTTTGAACTTCATCAAGGATCAGCTTTATCCTGCCCCCTGAGCGCTCAGGACATGGGTTTCCTTGTTTCCTCAGATAATCTCCCCTGGGTAAGAGTCCTGCTGTCGCCTCCGGCGGCGAGGTCAATGTTGACTTTGAGTCCTACCACCACGGCATGTGGTGAGAGTGCTGGGGGGGACCTTCCAGTGCCCAGCTCTGGGCACCTCTGAAGCCAGGGGGGGTCACAACCCAGCCTGGCAGGCCCAGCACTCCTGCATCCTCTTGGGTGACCAGAGTGTGGCCGCAGTGACACCAGGTCCTGCTTTGCTGGGAACAAGAAGCCCAGGTCTCCTCATCTCTGCAGGCTGCTCTTCTCCAGTGCTTGCAGTGCATGTTCCAGCTCACTTCCATCCCGAGGGTGCCACCAGCCACCACCCAAGCAGTGCTGGGGAACAGCCACCTGGGACACCGCAGGGTAATTGCACCTTTGTTCCGTAGGAAGAGGCAAACGGAGCTGGGCAGAGAGGAAAGTGGGAAAAAGTGCCAGGACCAGGTCCCAGGAGCATCCGGGCTGTGTCCCTACGAGCCAGGTAACTCGGACTCTGTGACACGAGCAGCCAGACACACTTTTACCTCTTTGCTTTGTCAGGTGCAAACTCCCTCCCAGGCTCGCTGTGTGTGTTATCCAAGACAACCGTTTATTGCCGTTCGTACACTGGATGCCGGTGGGTCTGGGTTGGTTTCTTTTTTCTTTTTCTTTTTTTTTTATACAATTTACAAGTTTTAATACAAATCAAATATTTTTACATACATCCCAAAAAATTTAATATAAAATATACACCATTTAAAAACATCTGGATGTAGGAAATTTCATTCTGAAGCCATGCACCCTGACCCTGGGATACCTCGGTGGCCAAGGGAAGGGTGACATTAGGGAGACCATCCAAAAGGCTCTGTTTTCTGTCTCTGTGTGGGCAGCAGGAAGCCCCAGTATCTGCTGCCTTTTATCACCTACAAGAGTTGAGTGGCACAGGGTGAGCTCTTGGCTCTGGAGGGGGGAAGGAGGGATAGCAGGGAGCAGCTCGGTGCTGCCTCTGTCTCCAGCTCAGCTTGGCCCGAGGAGACTGTACCACGTGCCCCTGGCAGCTGATTTCTCAGGTGTCAGGGGGTAAGAGACCTGGACATGGCCTTTAGTGATTTAAGCAAGACTGAGAAAGGTGCAGCTTGTCCTCCCCAAGTCAGGCAGCTCTGTGGGCCCGGGAGGAGGGAAGGCAGAATCCAGCCCAGTCGGCAACGGGGAGCAGAGCCGCTGTGCAAGGATGGGCCGGTGCTGCTGCACTGCAGGAGAGTAACCTGTGAGTTACCCAGTGAGCTCCATGCAACCCTGCCAGCAGCGTGCAATCCAAACATCCGCTCTCCAGCCACAGCAGCAGGATCCAGGACTTTGAACAACCCCAGCTGCCTCCCTCCAGCATCCTTTGCCTGTCCCCAACACTCAGAGGCTGGCTGTACCCCCACTTCGCTCTCCTACCAGACCCACAGCAGGGAGAAGGGTATTGCTTAGAGACACACACAAGTGTGCGTGCTCTCTGGTTAGGCTGAAATGTCAGGAAGACACGGTGGAGAGGCAGGACAGAGCTCAGGGTTCCCAGCCTGCTCCCTGCCTGCCAGGGAAGGACCAGCAGCAGTTTGTTTGTCTTGGGTACCAAAGGGGAAATAACAGGTGTATATTGTAATGTTAATATTGGGAGCAAAAACACAGCCAGGATTTACCAGCTTTAGCCCATTTTTAGAACTAGGAAGGGAATTGACATCTCCATGAGCTACAAGTACTCTGGTAGCCAAGCCCGTGTGCTCCTGTGTGGCCCTCAACTGTCAGCCCACAAGGGCACCAGTGTTCCCAGTACAGCCAGGGCCTGTTCAGAGCTCAAGAGCAGGTGTGACACATTGGGGCAAGTCATGGTTTGCAGTAGCCCTCAGGGGAAGGTTTCTCCCACTCAAATGAAGAAGAGACTTCCAGAAAAGCAGAGAACAGATGTGAGGGCAGTAGCGTGTCACAGAAAGACATGGAGACCAAGTACTGGATGCAGCACAATCCCAGCCCTGGGAAAGGAGCCATCCTCCAGCTCCGTGTTAGTCCCAACCGCAACATGCAGCTGGGCTGCCTGGAAAGATGTCCCCCTCCTGCCAGACAGGCAGGGCTCAGACTTTAGCTACAGCCCTCTCGAGAAGGTGTTTTACTGAAGGAGAATGGCAATTCAAATCACAAAAATGAGAACAGTTCTAAACCTCTCTGGAGGTTGCTAAAGCAGGTAAGAGCTGGTTCAAGAGGGCTGGAGGAAGCCAAGCCGCGCTGACTCCCCCCAGGCAGAGCTGCCCTCCCGCCTCCCCCTGCACCAGATCCCCAGGGTCAGACGCAGACAGCTTTTCTTAAACCCCCGTCTCATCCCCCTTCTCTTGAAGCACTCAGCAGCCGGCATATGGCCACGGCAACAACACTAGAGGGCAGGCCTGGCATAGCCTGGCCATCGCAGGGACCTTCCTAGCACCCTGCCACGGACCTTCCCCAGTGTCCCCTTGGGAATGTGACCTCCCCTGGCACCCGGAGCTGCAGGGGAGATGGCTCCTTCCCGCGCCGGACACAGGAGGGGGGTGAGGGCACACACATATATCACCCAGGAGAGCACGCAGAGATGGAAAAACAAAATGGGTTTCAATAGCAATCTCTTGCTTCAGCAGCCCTATGTCCCCCCTGCTGTCCCCAGATTCTCCTGCCGGGTCTAGGAAACCCATCTGCTCACACAGAGGGAAGGAGTCACTTCATTTCAGCATCACCATGATACTAAGAAAAACCTCTAGTAATAAATAAATAAAGGAAGAGCAGCCTGAATAACCACCAGAGCTTGCAGACTCCCTTGAGAGTCCCCTAGCAGGCTGGGGAGGGGCTGCATACCTGCTGGGGGATCCTGACAGCAGTGCCCTGCCTGGGGACCCCTGGAAGGTGCCGATGTAGTTTTGCAAGGAGGCTGTCTGGTTTGCATGTGTGAGGGAAAACTCCCCGAGCCTTTGGTGCAGCCACCCTCCAAGTGCAGGATGGGGCTGTGTGGCCCTGGCTCCAGGGAACTCAAGCTGGGAGGGTTTAGAACGGTGAATTCATCCCCAGCTTTGTTTCAAACTGTAACTTCTGCCTCTTTTGGTAACGGACCCGGACCCTGGAGAAGGCAGAAGAAAGAAGAGAGTCAGCATGTGGAGAGGCAAAAGGCAAGCATGGCTGCCCCACTGCACTTCCTGAGCTGCAGAGCCCCAGGAAGCAGAGAAGTCCCTGGGCTGGGCCTTGTGGTACCCTGGGAAGGGCATCAAAACCAGAGAGCAACCCATGTCCTCAGTTCTACCCCATCCAGCCAAGTCCCATTCTCCAGGGTCACCAGACACAGCAGAGAAAGGTCCAGAAATCCTTTCCAGGAACAGAGACAGCGGCTCTGTCCCCATCGGGGTTCCCTGCGATCCCCGCTGCTTTTCCTCACCAGCCCCTTTCCTGAATCAATGCTCGTTAGCGTTAACTCCCAGCTCTGGCTGCTCCCTGTGCTAAGAAGAACAGCCAGTCACTTTGCCTACTACAAATTCTTGGCTTTGGCCACTTCCCGTGAAAATGAGTCCCACAGTCCAGGCCCTGCGTGGAGACGTATTTCCTCTGCTGTGATTCAATGCCTCTCTGTCCTCATGGGACGAGATGGAGAGAACGTCCCTCTCCAATTCCACACTGGTATTTCACAGACCTTGGCTGTCTCCCTTTCATTGGTTTGAGATAAGGAAATTTTGGTCTCCCTTCCTGCTCCCAATCACTGCCACTGCCCTTCCCTGACCCTCCTTCCTCCCCTGCGCTTCCGCCCTGAGAGGTGGAACATGAGCTTGCCCGTAACAGCCAGGTGATTTACACAATGGAATCATCTTTTCCTTTTTTCCCCCCACCCTCTTCCCAGTGTATCATTTTTTCTGCAGCTCAAGGCCAGGCTGGATGAGGCTTCAGCCCTTTCTCTCCATCTTCTCTGCTATCCCCATACCTGATTTCATGCAGTTTGACGATCTCGTTGATGATAACCACAAGGACCAAGGAAAGAAAACCCAGGAGCCATGAGACCGGGGAGATGGAAACGTGGTTAAAGGTCAATGAAGAGTTGAGGTTTTCCCAGAGTTTCAGGTCCAGCACAGTCTGTGCCACTTGCCCCAGCAATCTAAGATCACAAACAGACATAGAATTTCTCAGCAGAGCTAACGAGCTTCCCAGGATCTGCAGATCAGGGTGCAGGTCTAACACTCCTGATTTCACAACAGAGACCCTTCACCAGTTCAGCAGTGGAGAACAATTGTCCTGGACTATCCTTTTCCTCAGCAACAGCAAACTGGTGCTGAAACAGGTCTAGAGTCCTCCTTCCTCCAGCACTTTGGAGTGCTCTGCTGGGCCTGGGGATACTCACACAACAGCCACAGTGAGCGTCCACCACCGGTTGGAGAGGGGGCTCTTCTTCCACAACGGCTTGGTGCGATGGACGTGGGTGATGGATATGAACACTACGGGGACAGACGGAAGAGGCAGTTATTTAGCATCACATGCAGATACAACACCTTACAATATACACCACCAGCTATTACCCCTAAGGCATAGGGGGGTTTATCTCCCTGAAATCTGCTTTTCATTCCGGGTCCTTCCTGCCCAGACTCCCCACTAAGTCCCGAGATACGCAGGACTGGGAGAAGCTCAGCAGCAGCACTGCACAGGGCTGGCTATTCACTGAGGGGATGCCAAGGCTGGTTTGCAGCCTGACATGTGAGAACAGATCAGGCAAAGAACCAGAATTAGGAAAGTGTGCAGGTGGTGGCCTTGATCTGGGTCACCTCAGGCCTGAACTAGTGGAAAGCTCCATCCCAGAGGAAGATATTTATCGAGAGATCCAGTGCTGTCTGCACAGGACAGGACATTTGCACAGCTTTTGCTCGGGCTCTTCAGAACATTTCCCAGCTTGCCAGGCAGAGCACCCCTGTGGTCTGAGGGACACAAAACAGTAACATGCACTAAGTGTCTCCAAAGCAGAGCTGCCTCTCAAAACAGGCAGGGTTTCTTTTCGTCTGGACACCCTGCACATTTCAACACGTGATGCTCTGCCTGGCACCAAGGCACAGCACCACAGGGTGGAAAGGGAGCAGAGACCCTTTAAGGTTGTCAGAGAGCAGCTGGACCTACTTTGCCAGGAAACTCTGTGCAGGTGATGAGAGTCAACCAGGGGCTGCCTCCCCAACACTCCAGAGGGCTTAAAAAGGCTTCCAGCTCCAGGGCAATTACAGCTATATCAGTGCTGCTTGGGGGAAGGAGATGAGGTGCTTCACAAAGTGGCAGCAGGCATGTAAGGGCTTTTGAGGCAGGAATGTTTTTGGGTGCTGCTATCTGATTTGCAAGAAGGTGAGGAGGGATGCTGCTCTTCTGGTGAGGCTGGGAAGGAATCAGCACTTCGGCAGGCTGGTAGGAAGCAGAATCTGCTCTGAAGGTGATGTCTTTTATCTGTTAGGACAATGTTTACTAAGATGAGAGGCTTTATGCCTGCTCTAAGAGACCATTGCAGTGTCTGCTTCTACCAGGGAGTTTGTGCTCTGGCACAGGGGGCAAAGAAAGAGGCAAAGGATGCAATTTTTCCTCCTGGAGTGGAAAATGGGGAGGTGGGGGGGAGGAGGTGGGTGTCTGAGAACAGCAACTTACCTGTGTGTAAAACAATCAGGCCAGCTGTGAGTTTCTGGGCTACAAGAAGAGCATTGGAAAATGTCCCAAACCAGTCAGGAGCACCATCAGCATTGCTAGTAAAGAAGAGGATACAGGAAAGAGGTCAGTAGTGGAGAATTATTGTCTGACCTGTTACCACTAGGGCCATGTCCTCCTCTAATGGCAGAGAGAACTAAGTGTGAGCTCAGAGCCAGGCTGTCCTAGTACCATGAGCAAAGACAGAGTTGTTAAGGCTACAGGGAGAGGACGCAGCCCTCTGTGCAGCCATTACAGCTGCATCATGACAGATCCTGAAGCTTGTTAGAAGGGAATCAGTTCTACTTGGGAGGCACAAGAGCAATAGGCCCTGCAGGATGAGGGGGGTGTGCCCCAGGCTCTGTTCCTCACCTGTGCAGCATGATGGAGGAGCAGGTGGTGAGGTTGAGGCTGGTAGTGTTCACCTCTTTGCAGGACTCGTGCAGTGTGAACCCAAAGCAGATGAGGCAGGAGCAGATGGTCAGGCTGAATTTCAGCAGGAAGCAGAAGAGGAAGTAGTGCTGGGTCTGTGAATAAAGGGAGAGGCGGGGGGGTGACATGGGCATGTCGCTGGCCCAACTTCCCCCACATGGACCATCAGGGAATCAGTGGCTGCAAAAGACAAGCTGTAGTACAGATGTTGCACTGTGGATCTGCCCTGTGGGCATGCTGGCATTAAGGGATTCCTATCCTGTTCATGCCAGGCTTTTGGATAACATGGCTCATGCCATGGATCAGTTCACCAAGGCAGGTGGGAAGATCCAAGGGCCTCAGCTATGCATCAACACTGAGACAAAGCAGAAGAGAAAAACGTGTGAACCATTTTAATCTGATGGGTCACCTACCTTCTTAGGAATGGAAGTCAAATTTTTTCCTGTTGCCATGGTCATGATGGAGCTGTGGGGAGGCTTGCCCAGGAGCGAGACGCTGGAGAAAGGTAAGTGAGTTTTTCAGTAACAAGTTCAAGCACCAGAACTATTGCTCTCTATGTCTGGGTCTAACACTTGAACTCAAGTAACCTCCTCAGACTGCTTGAAGCATTGGTACATATCTGGCCACTGCCTTAGCACGTGCTGTAAAAGGTGTAATTTGTGGCAGGTGAAGACAGGGAGAGANCCTGTGTTTGCAAGTGTTTTGTCAAAGCAGATGCTTGGAATAGTATTTGCAGCCTTTCTTAACATGCTGTGGGTGGTGTCAACTTTCTTTTAAAATGGACACAGGGAGGCTTGGGGACTGGTCTGTGTGTGTGAGGCAGGAGATTCCACCCTGAGAGACTCACCTGAGCAGTGGGTAGCAGAAACAGGAGAGCCACACGATGTCTGTGGTACTGAGGATGGGGGGCAGCTGCACCAGGCAGGAAAGGAACTGGACGGGAATAATCCAGAGTGAAGAGTGTAAGCAGTGCTAGGACAGTCTTATTATCCAAGATGCCACTGTCCTCCCCTGAAACACTGGGATGAGCTGGCAACTAGGTGGCTGTTGCACAGCCGCTCAAGGCTGCTGAGGCAGGTGATGCAGGGGATGCTTTTCCCCATGGAAAATGGGGTTTAAAAGAAACTTCTGTAGGAAGGCCAGTGAGAAGGGAAAATACAGGCTGAGATCCTGGAGTTTCTATCAGTAACTTCCCTAAATGTGCAATGCAAACCTGACTGAAGGCCACCTTGCTCTTTCACAAGGCTTCCACACTGCAGCCACACATCTGTGCTAGCACTTCTCTCCCTTGAGCTAAATGCTGTCCCTAGTCAGACCAGGACTCACCTGAATGACAACCAAGGTCAGCTGGCACTGCAGCAGGAAGAGGAAACACTTGCGGATCCCATACGTTGCATGCCTGGCCTGGAAGGAAGCACAAGCCCTCAGAGCCCTTGCTGTGATGAGAGCAGTCATCAGCCAAGAGCAATTATTGGCAGGCAGGGGCAGAACATGTGGCCCGCAGGGGAAGTGGGAGGGGAGAGGATCCGGACACCTTGTAAGCAAAAGGGGAAAGTCTCCTGCCTAGATGTAGAGGTTGTGAAAGGAAGGCAGAATTTAGCCAAAGGGTAAGCTTGTTTAAACCTCCTGGCTTTTCTGGGGTGACACTTTTCCCTAGCGCCACACTGGTGCCTGGCTAGGGATCTCTGCAGGTTTGTGCTTTATCCAGCTGAACAATACTCATGTTCTGTTGCCACGTTCCCAAACCATCCCCTACACTTTGGACTGGCAGGGCCAGGCAGGACAGGTATCTTTGTTGTGCTTCCTGAACAAAGGACAGGAGACATGAGAAAGGCTCATGCTGGCAGCTACTGCAGGCAGCTCAACCAGAATGCTCACATGAGCTCCTGCCTTTACTCTTCAAGAGCTGCAGACAGAGGGATGAGTACTGGAGGGGGGGGCATGCCTGGCTTACCTGCTCTATAAGCCTGATGATGCTGGTACTCTCTTCTTGGCGGAAGGACATGGAGCAGGGCAGGCTGTTGAGTTGCCCTGAGAGCTGCAGCGGGGTGAGCTCATCAGAGGTCTGAGTCATGGTGGTGCTGGTGGCATAGCCAAAAGTCTCCCAGGAGCAGCGAGATGGGTAGAGCGGGTCCAGGGCTATACTGCAAGGACAACAGAGGAGCATTAGTGAAAGTTCTCACCCTGGAGGAGGAACTACGTTTCACTACAGTCCGGCTTGTAAAGTTATGCTGTGCCAAGAGACCTCCATCTGCCTCCCTGCTAGAGAAATCCTGAGCTGCAACATGGATTTAGGATCAATCTCCCTAGATTTTCAGTTATTCCCAGAGAAATAATGAACATATTTGGGGTTGTGGCTCAAGGTCAACAAATTGACTGATCCAGAGGGGCATTTCTGCTCTCACCCAATGAGAAGTGTCTGTAATGCATCTGCTCAGCAAGCAACAGTAACATCTTCCTTTCAAAGACAGAGAAAAATATCTCTGTGTGTCAAGGGATCTAGGTAGTCATCCCATCCAAATTGGCCATATGGAGACAAATGTGGCTAATAATGGACAGAGCAATTGTGAGCATCCCCCTGCACAACCACAGGTCTGGGCTTGACCCATGGCTGGGCACTGGCTAAGCTCAAGGCAAAGGCAGCTGGAGGAGTTTGGATCCTGCCCCACCTGATATCGCTTTGCAGGAAGAGGCAGCTGTTCCGCAGGTTGGCAGAGCTTCCCAGGCAGCAAGTCACCTCCCCATACTCCTGCATGATCTTGATCATCTCACACATGGCTGCGGAGGGACAGAAGGACAAACACAATGTGCTACCTCATTATGTACACAAAGATGCAGTGTAAAGACACACCTTTTCCAGTCTGGGTAACAAGCAGTCAGATCTTTTAGAATTACCCCAGCTGATGTGCATCACTCATGTATAGTGAGATCCAAAGTCAAAGTACACAATTAGATAGCTAATTATTTGCAGTCTAAGTGCCCTGTATACCTCCCTCCCACAGGAAGTGAGCTGTGATTCACAGAACTGCGACCCAGAGATTTGCATCTCTAGCACATCTCTTTCAGAGCAGAGCTTGTAGGTACAGCCTGGGTAGATAATAAAAGATGGCTCCAGCATCAAATGGTCTTGTTAGAAAACAGTAGAAATTAAATAAGCCTAAGTAATTCAAATCTAAAATAAATACACAAATTTAAATTCTGCTCAGCAGCACAGCAGTACTGTTCCAAGCCTAAAAGAACAAAGGCAATATAACAAACTGCTCCAAAAACAGTGCCCCACGTAGCCAGCCCCTATTACTGCACTCCCACCACTACCTCTAGTCTTCATCAATCTTGTTATCAACACCCTTCCAGAGCCTCTGAATCAAAGCTGCTGTTTGATCCCGTTTTTCTTCTGTAGCTCTGTGCATAGTGCTCTGAGTGTATATGAATTTTCTCGAATGCTCCAGGCAAAAAACAACTACAAACCCACCCTCTGCAGATTCCTGTGTAAACAAATTATCTAAATGACTGGTGCACCAAGATCTGCAGCACAGCGAGGGGTTAGATGAAGTGGGGAACTGCCACTCCTGCCAGAAAGAGATGAAATCTACCGCTTAGGCAGACTGGGCTGCAACTGGGTCTCACTGGCACTCTGTAAACTGTGCCCAGAGGGTACTTAAAATACCTAAAGATGCTTAGTACTTTCACTGTGGACTGGACAGGTATTAGCCAGCTGAGCACTCAGTCCCTTTCTTACCTAAAAAAGTATCTCTTGGAGAGATAAAGAAATTTTGTCTGTTCTAGTCTCTTCAATCAAAAATTCTGCAAAGCAGCAGAAGGTGTTAACAGCAACTGCCAGAGGAAAATTCTTTTGGGAAGTGATTTCTGAGTTATGTAAGGCAGGGAGGGTTGCAAGCAGAGATCAAAGTCTTCCAGCACACTGATAATGCTTATTTAATAAAAGGCAGTAGCGTTTTGGATGTTTGCTTTTGTGTCTCTTACAAATGCAAATTGAAAGGAGTGGTTCTCAGCCCAGTTCCGTAGCTAGGGAACAGCTGCATTAAAACAAAGTTCACAACTGGCTTCCCACAGGTAGCAACAGAGGGGCATTAATAACGAAATGCCCTTCTAGGTTTCTGTGCTGTGTCCCTGCCCACACTCAGATGAGCTGGAGGAAATGGATGGGGAAGGGTGTTCACGGGCAGCAGCGGGACAGGCAGAGGCTCTGTGCCACTTACTCTCTGGGGTGCAGTCTGTGAAGAGGGGCACCAGCAAAGGCACGTTGTCTATGTTCTGCAGGTGAGGTCTCACCTGGTGGATCCCCCGTGGAAGTTTGGCCTGAAAAAGAGAAAGAAGAGACTAAGCAGGGGAGTGTGTGTGAGTGAGAGAAATGCATTTCAGAGGGAACTGTGGAACTGCAAATTATGATTCCCTGAATTATGCAACTTCAAGATCAGATACAAACTGGTGTCCCTGCAGACAGAAGCTGGCTTTCCTAAGCTGCTATAAAAAGTCTTCTGCTAAAGTTCTATACTGACACATCAAGCTGTTTGTGCTTGCCCTCAAGGTTTGTACAACCAGTATGATTAAATTCTGCTCAAGGATTTCTAAGGACTTTATACCTGTGTGGAGAACCTAGTCAGAGACTTCGTGCTGTCTCCCAGCAACTGGATCTATTTCAATTGCAGCCACATCACCACACAGCAAGGGAAGTGTTCTTGCTTTCTAAAACAAGGCCTAATAGATTTTTATTTTTTTCTTAATCTGCATCTATCTCTGATATTCCTGTACCCTCTGCTGAGCACATCTGAGTTTTTTTATGAGGCAGGAAGAGCTTGCCCCGTGCTCTGACTAGTGGGCAGTGCCAGCCATGGCTCACAGCTGGAGGACAGACAAAGTTTCTTCTGTCTGCATGGAATGTGGGGATGTTCCCACTCCCTGCCCAGCACCTGGGAAGGGGACCCAGATGGACTCAAATGCAGCTCTACATCTGAGCTGAGTGCCTGCAGCTCAAATGCTACCCCATACGTGGTCACCTCCATTCCTAAACTCCAAAGAAAAGACCTGTTCAGCAATAGTGAACTGAGAGAATCCCAAACTTCCCAGGCTCTAAATACTACATGGGAAGAGGATCGGGGAAATTAGGTTCCCTAGTCAATCTACTTCAAGGAGGAATTCCCTCTGGGAGTAATGAGGTGATACTGCTGACCATGGCAACAGCACAAGGTATGTAGAAAACAGGAGTCTCACCCTGTTACAGTCCTCCAGGAAGCTGGGGATGTCGCTGTCTGTTGGCTGAAAGCTGATGAGATCCGAGTGCCCTTCCTCTTCCATCAGCAGAAGCCCCTCTACATCATCTCGAGAAACTGGGATAGAAGCAGCAAAAACAATAAGCACAAACCTGCCTGTGCCACCCACATGGCATATTCATGTGGCACTGCAGAAGGCAGGAAATGTGAGGCCTGATTTTCTAGGTTAGCAACACTTAGATCCCACTCAGTCATCTAAAATGCAGTATTTTTAGGTGACTAATCTGCTCAGAGGTAGATACGTGCTCTTTTGAGACACAATAGTTTATCTGTTCTGCTTGCTTTCTTCTTCTAGGGGAAGAACAAAGAAATCTCACCTGAAGAAAGGAAAAAAAAGAGTAAAGTCTTGCACTGGCAAGAGACCCTCAGTGGCTTGAGGAAGGTCCCAGCACGAACCAAAAGCACTAATGAGCAGTTGTAAAATCATGGCAGCTGCTGCACAGAAGGATGTTTGTATCCAAAAATTGTGGTACTGAGTAGAAAGGCTATAAACATAAGGCTCTCTTGCTCACATGCACACACCTCAGGCCCATCCAGCTTTGTGCTCAAAGCTGTGAAGGATCAGGTATCTGCTGAGGACACAGGAACCTATGAAGGGGTTTAAAGGAAATGGCATTCAAAGTGGCTTAGGTGCAGTTCTCTCACCCTGATGTAGGTCATCGTGCAGAGAGCCAGCATGGCTGGGGCTAGAGGGAGGGATCTCTGAGCCAGGCACATCACCATTAGGTGTTAAAGATATGTGGCAATTCCAGCCGGTCTCAAGACCCATCTTCTCAGCAAACACCTGCAGGTGAGCAGACAAAAGATTTTAATGTAGCTGTCCAGGCCAGAGCATTGCAGACTAATGCCATATTGGAGCGTAGGTACCTTCTGGACCCATGAGCTGGTTGAATCAGATTAACCTTAGATTGCACTAGAGCTAAACTCTCCGGTCAGACAACCAGGGGACATGCAAGTTCAGGGGGTTCAGCAAAGACAGCTTACCTTGCTTTTGAGCTCATCTTCCAGGGAGAAGTAGACAAAGCGAATGCAGGCATTGACCAATCCATCAATGAGGCGGACAATGTCAAGACGGGCCTGATACTGAGATGAGACCATTCCCATGAAGATCTGTCCACTCAGAGCCTGGATACAGTCTTCCTTCTCCATCACTTCCCCAATCCCTTCTTCCGGCATGCAAACAACACGCAATCACGTTTAGACACGAGGGGCCACGTGCATCAGACAAAATACACATGGTGGGAGAGGTCACCAAGATAACACCCAAGGACACAGCACCCAGGCACACAGAAACATGCAGATACACACATATACAGGAGGAAAAGTGAAGAGACATCCATTTGTCCCGGCGTACCCAATCACAGAAGCGGTTTCAGGACATCCCCGCATATGCGATCAAGAATACAAGGGTGAAACAGCGAGCATGGAAAGGAAAAAGACAAAATAGAAGACAAGGATCAGTCACAAGGAACCGGGACAGAAAGGTAAAGGATGTATGTCACGTCATGTTCACATGTGCATTTTAAACACATCATACTGTTAGCTTAAACAACATGGTGAGTCTAGCTGAGGCAGAATGGCATCAGAGTACGACAGGCTGATGCAAAGGAACTGGATCGTGTTCCCTCCAGGGACACTGCAGACATTCCCTAAGAGCCTGGAAAGGGCTCTTTGACAGGGTTCCTTCACCATCACCAGATCAGCCTGTGGTGAATGGGAGCTGGGTACAGCATGAAGAACAGAATAAAACAGTTCACACAGTTGCAAAGCTTGCCACAGGTGGGACTGAGAAGTGTTTTGAAAATACTCAGTCACAGCTGCCTCCCAGCTCTTGGAAACCCCATTATTGATGTTTTACAGCATGGGAGACTAAGGCAGAAAGAGATTAAGACTAGTTGGTATTGTATGGTATGTGCTTATTTCTTGGTTTCCATTGCTGTTCTGGAGGAGATGTACAGTTCATCTAGTGGGAATCAGTTACTTCAGCACAGCGACAAAATCCATCATCAAGGGAGAACAGTCACATGCCACTGTACCCAACCCATGTGATTTCCACAAAATTAGACAAATAGCAAACCAAACATTGAAATACCCAGAAGTCTTGACTCTCAGTTGTCTGCTTTAAGAAACAGACTTCCCACAAGCGGAAGAATTTCTCTCCAAGCTTAAGCAACTTAACTAGAAACATACCTACCAGTTGCTACATCATTACTTCCTCTGGAAATGCATCTTAGTTCTCAATTTCCATCTGCTACTCTGAATAACAATGTTCTTACAGCTCTAGAGTGATCAGAAAGCCGGTACTTGACCTGGCAGCAGACCTTATTACAGACAGCAGAGGAGACACATACCATCTGAGCTCCAGCTATTCCTCCGACTGCTCTGTTTGATGGGGGTCGTCCCCGGCAGGTCACAGCATGTGAAGATAGCGCTCTGCCCGGGGACCTGCACTAGTTCTATGCACTTGCCATTGAGCTGGGAGGACAAGGCACAATGCATTGGCTTGTACGCGAAGGCAGAACAGTACCCTGAGAGGCAGGCTCGCTGGTAGAAATCTAACACCTTCTTCCTACGTGGAAAAGACAAAAAACAGGCAAAGTTAGCAGAAAATGTGCCTCGTTTCTGACAACGTACACTGAAGATTAATGTAGGAATCACCAGTTGGGTATTTAGAAAAATGTATTCCCTGAGGAGTGGTCAGAGTCTCTGAAAAAGTCTGTCTTTATTGTTTCTGCATTCTCTAAGCTGCAGGTGCTACAGGGCAACAAAAACTTACTCCAACAGGGGCAGTGGTGAATGTTTCTGTTTGCTAATGACTGATGAGTATGAACACAGTACTCTTTGAATACACTTATTGATATAAATATGCTCTATATGGCTGCCAGATGACTCCAAGGAAGTTCACTGCATGACAGCAGAAGCTTAATTCATCAGAGAGGATTTATCTGCAGGGAGATAAACACCAACAAAGGAACTGACAACTCTGACGATAGTGTCTACGGCAGCAATAATGACAGTAAAGGACTTTTCTCTGATCCCTTTTCAGAGTTTGGGTCCTGGGAGCTGTATGTGAAGTCTCCATTTAGTCAATATTCAGTCACTGGAATAGCATAAAGCTCCTTGTCTTTGTGGAACCCACAAAGGTAACAAATTAGACTGTACATGGGATTTTAATTTGGTTTCTAAGATGATAAATATTCCAAAAAGAACCAGTGGGACTTTTGTTACACCTGAGGATAAGCAGACTTAGAAGAACAATGTGCTGCTCTTCAATGAAACTAAACATCACTGGTCTGCTTTTTGAGCAGGAACAGAAATTTAGCCCAGAGCTGAAAATACAACAGGCACTGTCAGACCTTGCAGCAGGAATGGTAATGCTGTGCTGCGTTGAGGTGGACCGGTTCGAAGCTGTCAGCAGCAGGTAGAATTGATCACTTTGCTTTTTGTGTAAGACAAAGCATTTGTCTTGAACAACAAAAGAAATTCTCTGCCACCAGCACGTGGCCTGATGATAATTCACGGTCCTACTACATAGTACAATCAGAGCCTGCTTACAGGAGGCTAATACACTAACAGCTGCAAGACAGAGGGGCTTCGTCTTGCAGTCCAACAGATTGCTTGTTGCTATCTAATCTATTACATTGCTATAATTATAACAATTCATTATAAGCAGAGATGGCTCTTGTTAATAACCTACTTGAAGCTTCTATTAACTATCTTAACAAGCATGAGTAATGAGAATTTTAACGAGTGGCCAGGTTCCCTCTGCAATTTCATCTGCAGCTTCTGAAGGCACCGAATGACAAAGCTGCTCACCTGTCAGAGCCAGAGAGGGGGTAGATATCGGTACCGTCCCAAAAGTCTGTGCAGGCCTCCAGGATGATGTCAGCTGTCCCATGAGAAAACATCTGCTCGGTGCCTGAAGTGCAGGAGAACAAGAAGTCAGCATCACACATACCAGCTCCCAGGAAAGGGGGATCATACCAACTGCTCCCTTATTTGTTAAAAGCGAGTGTTTCTGCAAACCACCTTCATGCACTCCAGATATTCCCTTTCCTTTGTTGAAAGTATTCAGTCTCCATCAAGAAATTATTCAAGACTGGATGGTATGTATTCAGCTGCTATTTGCCTGTGAGCCACGTAGTCAGTTCCTATTCTCCCCTTATGCTGTGTAACAATCCTGCTCCTAAAATGGTGTTTCTGTATCCAACAGAGCAGAAGAAAAGCTATTCCTGTGTGCCTCTTCTCATGAGACTGCAAGCTCCAGTGTGATGAGCCTATGGGGATCAAAGTCTGCCTACGCCGGCAAGTGCATTCAGTTTTAGGCCTGGCATGGATCTAAAGGGTAAGAGCTATTTTTGAATACCTTCCATTCAAGTAGCTGAAGATAATTTGACAGTGTGACCCATTAGATAGCAGCCTCTTTCACAAGGCGTCCTGAAGACGTGTTAAATCAGGATGGGTCAAAAGTTCAACGTAGCAGATTCTACAAAAGCAACTCATGTTGTGGCCAGGGAAGAATAGAAAATCAAGACACCATGGCTTGCCCTGTTTTCTCCCCTCCCCACTACTTTAATACAGACTTAAAATCTTTCACCCCCTGTTGTAGACAGGAGTGTTAAAAAGCATTTCCCAAAGGTGTGTGATGTCACTTGTCCCATACAGGCCCCAGGCACAGGACACAAGTTAAAGGATATGGGGCTGCCTCCCCCTCCACCCTTCCTGCGCCCTTTCATTGGCGCTGAGGCATTAACATTGCAGGCACGTAGACTCCCCTGCCTAGGTTCCCTCCTCCAGCTGCTCCATGACTTTGCCCCCAACAGCTTCAAAGCTGATCTAATGAAAAAAACATCACTGCCAAGAAAAATGAACCCAAAGGCTTCTTGCAGGCATTGTTGCCGACTGCAAACGCTCACACTAGCTGGTGAAATCAAGAGCCAAGAATATTCACTCGCACAAACCAGGCAGGGACCTTCAGGAGCACTGGAGAATTTTTCAAAACAGAGCAGCTCTCTGCTTTGTGCTATAAATAGTCATCACACGCCAAGTTTATCAGCATAACAAACCTCCCAGACCAATAGAAGCTGTGTGTGAAAGAAGGAGCCTGTTTCAGGGCCACAAAGGAGTACTTGTGTGGAGCTCTGGTTCGTTTTATTGTATAAACACCTAATCCTTCCCACCTTCCTGCTACGGTCAGATAGTCCCCCAGAAAGAAGGAACGGGAATTGTTTATTGATTCATGCAAAACCTATGCCTTGGGCACACAGCAAGGGCTTGCAGATGACCAGGCATCCCTCCACACTATGTTCACACCTGACAGCAATTGCAACCCATTTCCCATTCATACCATCAGCATCTCACGATCCTTCCAAGGGGTAAATGACAGTGACAGTATGCACGAGGAACTGGAAGCAGTTCATCCAGCTGTCATTGCCAGCAAAGTGAGCTCAGCCTCTTCCCTTTCTAAATTATGAACTTGAAGGCCAGGATTTCTCTGGCACGAAGGAGAAAATTAATGAATAGGCCAGGGAGCATGACCAGCCATTCCTGACTGCTGGGACTCGTTAGGAAGCGCCAAGCTGCTACAGCTGAGGCAGTGAGACAGAGGAAGAGAAATCAAAGAGTGCAGCTCCCAGCAAAGGAAGACAGAAATGCTATCAAGCCACTTTACTCCACTGAAGACTCCGCTGAGCCCATCATTTCCATGTGGTTACTATGGATTTGGGATGAACACTGCCAGATGGCAAGACACATATTTCAATGGAAAAGCAAGGGAACATACAGATAAGTTACCTCCTATTTCTGTTAACAGCTGTGGAATTTATTATCTACCTCCTTTTGACTTCAGCACGTCATGGGAGTGGGTGGATTCAAAGATTTATTCACAAATAACGTATCAAGAGAGGTCAGTTATCATCATCCAGTCTGACTCTTCTGCATAAACAGAGCCATTTGATTTCACCCAATATTATCTGCATAATCCATTATTTCTGGTTATGCATACTTTAGAAAGTTTCAAGGGACAAGACTACCATGTGAGAAGTGTTCCAATGGTTAACTAACCCTGCTGGCAAAATTCTTCTTAGAATTTACTCTAGACAGCATAATCCAGGTCATACATGTATTCGTCTGAGCTCCAGCCTCTAAACTAAACCGTTTAGAAATGAGGATAAGGAGTTGAAATGAGGCAACATCGAAGGTTTTTCCCTACACTAAGAATCTCAGCATCAGAAAAATTCTTATGCAAAAAGGCAAGATAGCAGCAATCAGGACAAATTAAAAAGCTCCTTGGTAGATTAAGATACAAATTTAAGAAGAACCGGGCAGGAGAATACAGTTTACCCGGTAAACCTCTAGCCAGAATAATAATCATATTTCAGATTCAATATTGAACATATGTCAACTCCAGAGAGTCAGTTTAAGGTATTATGAAGAGACTAAGAGCTCTGATGGGCAAGCTGTTAAATCTTGCTGAGGTGCTTTAAGACTTCACGGTGCCCAGCTGTATGTCCTTTCCAGCCTAGCCCATTTCTATTACAATAGGAAGGAGTAGGAGTGGAGAAATCAGCATGGCTTCAGGTATTGTATTCATGGTCACCATGAGTTTGCACAGTGTTTCTTATTAATATGCAATATAGAAATAGAGCATGCCATACAATACACTAGACAATTCACCAACGTAATGATTTGTGATTTGGGTTATCAGAAGGATGAGCATCACTAGCTAAAACCCCAAGTAATACTCAACCCTGTGCAGTATCAGTTTCACTACCTTCATGAAGTCTGTTCAAAACCCAGTAAAACCCCCACCTTTCTCTGCATTGCCATTTGGTCCCAGAAGGCAAGTTTTCTGGATAGGTGTGCTATCTAAGATAATTTAAAAAAAAATTACTTATGAACCTGGAGTGAGCCAGAGCTAAGAAGAAGGCCCCCCTCTCAATGTGCCACAGCACTGATCACTAAGGTCTGTTGAGCGTATCCATACTGGCCACAGGCAGGGACTCCAGACTATTCCAGCCTGACATTTTCTAGGCTCTCTACAGAAAAGATCTTCCTGTACCAAGTAGACGTGCAAAGAAAGGAGCAGCCTTACTGGTAGTGGTGTCCTTCACAAAAAGGTTAATCATGTGGCTTAGGGGTGGTCTCCTCTTGGTGATCAATGAAAGCTTCCCCAGGATTGTTTCCTTAACCATCTCATCACTTGGCAAGCGGTACAAGGCCAAATAGTTCTCCTGCTTGAAAAGATCTTTAGCACCTGGTGTGAAACCTGAAACGTGAACGTAAGGAGAAAAATTATGCTCTAACTGAAGCAAAAGAAAGGTCTTCTCTCCTGCTTCTGTGCTACACACTTTGCCTGTGCTCATTCTGACATCTCCCCAGCAATAGGTAGCTGAGCTGTGCTCGCTGCACATCTACACTAGGATGCTCAAGATCTATGATGGAAAACATTCAGAAGGACTAGATGTTATTTATTAGTAATTACAGCTTTCATGCTTCTGGTTCATTGAAGAGAAGGACTGTGACATTGAAAGACAGGCCCAGAAGTGAGTTCAAGAGCTTTCAGATTTTAATCCTAGTGTTACATCTAACCTCTTATCTCCCCTATGCCTCATTTTTCCCATCTATCAAACAACCTGAGGTACCTCACATTGTTTATACCCAAACTGCCGGTAAAGCTTTACTGTACAGATAGGGCAGCTCTCTGTCCATTAGCCAAGTATTCTTTTCTCCTGATGAGATTGGCACATTTGAACCAGAAGAATACCAAGCCTAGCCAGGGCTGGCTGGAAATATCCTTGATGACATTTGTTCTTTTGATAGCGTCTACAATGTCAGAACTTGCCAAAAGCAATCTCTTTAATAGACTCTCTTGGCAATCGAGCAACAAGAGTCAGCTCTGTAATTCTACCTTCTCAGCAACCAGGACTGGGGAAATATTTCTCTTGTGCTCTCTAAGGATTAAGTGTCTCTTGACATCTCTGATTTCTCTGTGCCTGCTCATCTAATTTCTCCTTACCTATTAGCCTGGCAAGCTCACAGAGGCCCCAGGGCACATGGACAGGCAGCACAGCATTGTGAGTTTCTTGGAGGGCAATGTTGCAGAGATGGTCAGAGAAGCGGCACAGACGCTCTGTCACACTGGCATTGCAGAGGTTGAGCAGCACGTTCAGGCCCAGAGGCTTGAGGGAATTCAAGTGCATGTGCCAGTTGGAGTCATCAAACTGGATGCAGGAGGGGTTCTGCTGGTCTTGGGACAGGCTAAGCATCTCAAGGTGGTAGTCACACACAAAGTCTTCAGCCTCACAAGCCAACACCTCACTGTCACCAACAACCTGGTCCAACAGACAGGAAAATTCTGCTTGGTTACAATGAATACAGCTTGAGACCAGAATCCCACAGGAAATTCCCAAAGGGGAGACTCTACAGGTTCAAGTCTGTCTTAAAGCTCCACAAAAGACTACTTGAGTGCCCCTTCAGTATGTCTTACCTGAGTATGTTCCTCCTCTCCACCCTCCGTGTCCTTGCTAAAACTCACATTGGACCCAGAGGGATGCTTGCTTCTGGTGTTTGGCTTTCGGTGGGGATGGGCTTCGGGAGCCTTTGGAGGGTCACTAGCCCAATTGTTCCTCTCTTGCTCATTGGTCACGTGGACTGTATCTGCCAGAGGGCCAGAGAGCAAAGCATCTCTTTCATGGGGCTGCAAGACACCAAGAAAATGAACAGCGGTGATTCAGCGGTTGAACATGAGCCACTACTGATTCACTGGCTGCTTTAGGACTCCTGTAGAAGAGGATCTCATCCTCGCTGCTTCGTTACCTTTTAAGTGAAGAATTATGGCACAGGACTTCTCTACAAGGAAATGGCTCCCTCTACAACCTTATGTTGTGCTTGTCAACATACTACATTATGGATTATGTATCACTCACCTCATCTTCCATCTCAGGATGGCAGAAGGACCGTGTAGAGAGCTCATCAGTCAGATCTTCATGGCTATCATGAGGTGGTTCCACTTTCCCACTGAAGAACAGAACAGTCTCTGGGCTGGGGTTTGGCCAGGAAAGAATCCCCTGCTTGTCTACACAGCAGAGCACCTAGAACATCCCACAACACCCGAAGAAAGCAAAATCTCAGTGACAACATGTCTCTGTTCATGCGTCGTTGTAAGTATTGCAAGGTCTCTCCGTTGCCAACCTTCTGTCTCAAGAAACTATACCTAATAACCCTCCAAGAATTCATTGCTCTAGCAGGATTGATGGGTTGTTTAACACCAATTTTATCTCAAGATATTGTAAAACTAGGCATGAAGACCACAGGAAGGAAGCAACTACTTGACCTGTTTCACCAGCCTAGTACCTTATCAGGATCCAAACCAGCTGGTTCTTGAACAGGAGTCAAGAGGGTTACGGGCCCAGAACCAGAGCTGGCAAATACAGACATCCTGTTAGATGCCATGGAGTATCTCTAACCATTGTTTTAGCCAGTAAATTTGCTGCTTGAACAAGACAAGACAGTTATAAACTCTTCTACAAAGACAGGTGCCTGATGGGTTTTCTAATTCCAGCACAGTGAACTGATTGGGGAAGGATGACATGAACGATGCAAATGAAGCATCCACACAGGGCTCCTCTTTCTAACAACCCAGCAATACTCACAGTGACAGATCCCAGACTATGGAGCAAGCTGGAAGTGAAGCTCAGAGTTGGGGATTTGCCTTTTAAAACACAGAGGAAGTGGCTCCAGATACAGCGTATCATTTCCTGCCGAGGGAAGCAGAGGACATCAGCCAGTTAAAGACTCGTTCAGTGAAAGGTGAAGGGAGAGAAGGGAAAAAGGGAGTATGACATTACCTGCTTTCAGGTTCAACACAGTGATACACTGTGAGATAAACATCAGTCTCTGTGGGAACCTGTTAACTGATACAGCGCTGATGTTCTCAAGGGAAAAGCGTTTCTTCCCCCTTCCAGAGGATGCTAACAGTCAGTCTGACTGCTGAATTGAGAATTCATTGAAACTACCTTTGTTTATCCAAAAACACAATTCTGAAGTGATTTCATTTGGGGTGAATCAGTTGTGACCTCTTAGCACTCTTTCCTGAAGTAACTCTCATCCCCTTGTATTACAGAGTTTGGGGTCTTAAACTTAGGATCACACGATTTACTAATCGGGTAAATGGAGTCACTGCGGTGAGGTGACCTGCCCAGTGTTACTACTGAGGTAGTGACAATGTTGGAAATAAAGCCAACATGCCCTGCCTACTCATCATCACAGATGAATTGTAATCAACGTGGAAATAAACTGAAAGAAGGAGATATTTTGAAAAATTAAAATGCCAAGTAGGCACCCTTCATCTTCCACTCAAAAATGTTCCAGAGGGAGCCTGGATGGCAGCAATCAATCCAAGCACCAGAGCTGTATGTTTCTCTCTGTGCACTCATAATGTCAGCAAAACCATTATTTTTTTTTTACATCATTATTACAGTGTTGTTTTCTTCCTTTTATTTGTTGTTCTGGAATGTTGTCACTGCAGAGCACTTCCCCCAAAGCTCCTTAGATCAAGTTCCTTAGATCCTCAGGGTTAGTAGAGCCATAAGCTCAAAGGCAAAACAATCATAAACTGTCACTAGGAAGAAAAAAGCTCTTATTTAAACCAGTTTCTCAAAATGTTACATAGGTACAAAAGGAAAGAAGCAGCTCCTTTCAATGAGGAAGGTCAGCTCAAATCACTCCTATTTAACACCTGAAAACCCTCTCAGCTAAATGATGAACTGCCACTGAAAGACAGCAAAATATTCAGCAGAGGAAGCACACGTGTGCACATCCATGTGTGTTCCTCTGTGTGGCTGGGACTAAGGAGATATGAATTGATTCTTATGATATCTAGGGACTTTCAGTCACTCCTGGAGTCCATCTGTCTCCTTAAAGGAGAATCTTAATGCCAGATTAGGCAGAAAAGTGTCTTTTTTCTACCCCCCGCCTCCCCTTAATCTGGATGATACAATTCATTGAGTGGGCATATGTAGATCGTCCCCCAGGAAAAAGGTCTTCTGAATGTTTCTTTGCCCCAGCTTTGGAAGCACTACTAATGTGCTTAAGCTTGTTAAGGAGCCTGTGAAACAGGATCAGACTTTCAAAAAGCCTGAACATCCTGTGGTCCCCTCTTCACATTTGGTCTCGGTGCTGACCGCCATCCTCTTTGTTCTTTAGTTTTGGCTTGAAGAAGGAGATTTTTCTAGTACAGGCAAAATGCTTCCCTTCTTTGTGACACACACCATATAAAGTTTATTTTACTCCTGGAACAGAAGGACTAGAAAGAGGTATTTTCTTCAGGACAGAAAAAGTTGATTTGAAACCATTTGTAATATTCAGAGAAGCACAACTGGACTCAGTATCAAAGTCACCTCAACCTCTGGTCAGCAGAGCAGCATTTACATGGAAAGGTGCAGGGGGAAAGACATGCAACCTGCATGCATAGCAAATTAAAGCAGCAGAGGTGTGACAATGGACAACTGACACAAGTACAAAGGGTCTAGGAACAAGCAGGAGATAAAAGAGGAAGGGAAAGGATATCATGAAGTTCTGCAGTGAAGATGGAAGAAAACAATTCATAATAATAGTACCTGAGAAGATACCATCTCTGTGTAGCTGCTGAGAGTGTCCTCTGAAAACTTAGCAAGCTGCAGCAAGAGAAGAGACCAGTTACTATAATCGTGCTCAGAAATGTGTCATGAGGAACATCCTTCCCTAAATACTGTGCCTTCAGAGAGAAGAAAGCAGGAGTCCTGCCCTGTGGGAATTGCTACACCAAGGCAGACCAATAATTCATCAAAGCAATTAAGTCTTTAATGGACTATGTCTTTATCTACCTGTGAAGCACAGTCAAAGTGCTCGGTGCTGTTCATCACAGAAGAACACAGTCATTACCTAGATGTCTACAGAGAAAATAACAGCAATTAGACCTAGTGGAGGCTCTTTCTGGATGGTTATTTTTAGACAGAAAGAGCCTGGATTGACTGATCTGTTTTTAAGCTATTTGGGTCAGCTAAAAGGAAGGAGCTGGAAGAGAAGGTTGTAAAAGCAGGTGCCTGGAACACAATGGACACAGAGGAATGAGGTGATATGAATGGGACATGGAAATGAAAAGAAATTATAGCAGGGCACTACCAGGGGGCTCTTGGAATTACACCAAGACGTTTACTACCTCAAGATTTGTGCATCCAGCACAAAGGATTCCACAGTAGATGTGACATTGAAAAAACGTTTAAATTTAAGTATATTCATAAGCATAAGCAAATATGGCAATTACATTTGTACGTACATAAAATGACACCCCAAATAATAATGCATATATCTGGCACTTTAAAAAGGATCAGTTTAATGAAGCTGAAAATGCTAAGACAAGTGTCAGAAATCATTTAAACTGAGAACTATGAAGGACAACTAGGAACCATTTAACAGTATTTTATTAAAAAGCAACAATAGTAAAAATAAAATAGTCCAGTTTTGAATGGAAGTGAAAACAGAAGTAACAATTAACATAAAAATAAGAAAAGGTAGGTAATTAAAACCAGTCTACTGCTTGTCAAAGACAGTGAAATTGCAAATGATATTGCAGGTGTGTTAAAGAAATATTGCTACTCCTTATTCAGTGATATAATCATAGCATATGATAACTATGAAATATTTTCCATTCTAATACTAGTGACTGGAGCTAAATACGTTTAAATTAGCAGGTCTGGACAACTTTCTGACTGTTACTGCTGATTTTGCACAAGGCTCGAAGCATGGATTAAGTCCCAGGGCAATGGAAGAAAGCTCATGTGGTGCCAATGCCTGACGAGGGCGAGGAGAACAAACCAAGTTGCCACAGGATCCCAGACAGACTTTGATTTCAGACAGAATAACAGAGCAGCTAAAATGAGACTCAATGAAAAGAAAAGAAGTGGAATAATACAACCAGTGCCAAGCACCACAATTATGTAAGTAATAAATCTCATCAAACTACTGTGATAACTTTTTTGACAAAGTTACAGATTTGATAAAAGTAATGTTTTTGACATAGACTACTTGGTACTTTGACTAGATAAAAAAATGCTTTACTGGTTTTCTAAAAAAACTAGAATAATACCAGAGAAAATAGGGCCCATATTAAATATTTTAGAAATGGGCTATCTCTAAAAGGAACTGAAACTGGCAACTTATTTGCAATAGGATGTGTTACTAGCTCAAGCAGGGGCAAATTCTGGGTATTGTGTTAATAGCCTCAAAGAAAACTAAAAAAAGCCTTACTGATAGAGACTGTAAACTATCCAAAGTTTGGGGCAGGGTCTAGCAATAAAGAGAAAAGACCACTGTTACGGAGCAATATGGATTGCTTGGTAAATAAGGAAAAACATGGATACCAACAGGCACAAAAGCAAAGTTGCATGCAAAAATGAACCCTGGACTTAGAGGATGAGGACTCTGTCTAAGAAAGCAGTAGCTGTAGATTATCATCTGAACAAACCCTGGCCATTTAAAGCAGTGGCTTAAAGATCTAATATGATCCTTTGTTGCATTAACAACAGAACATAAAGTAGAGAGTCCAAATTACTCTGAAATTTAGCACAAGCATAACTGTTACTGGAGTATTTTGTGGGAAATTCATAATTCTACGGTGACCCTGAAGCACTGGAGAAAGCTAAGAGGAAAGTCAAAAGAAAGATTAGAGGGTTGGAAAACATGCTTATAGTGACTCAAGGTGCTTAAACTGTTTACTTAACCAAAGAGACAGTAAAAGGGAATGTGAGTAGCTACAACAGACCAGCAATTTGATTGACATGCTCTTAAATCTAGGAGACAAAAGATGTGAATGTTCCAAGGGCTGGAAACCAGATACTACAAAAATTCCCACTAACACAGAATACCCCTTTTTAGCAGTGAAGGTAGATAATTAGTGAAACAACCTACCAAAGGCAGTACCAATGTTTTCAAACCAACATCAAATTCCTTTCTAAAAGGAATGCTGTAGTCCAACTGTAGTAATGCAACCTGAGGCAGGAGCTCATCTGGAGGGGGACTGGTTTGTGTCTCTCAGGAGTCTGACTAACCAGTCATAAGGTCACCTAATTCTTGAAAAACTGGGAATCAAACAGCTGGAACACGATGGGAGGGGGACAGAAGGTGGAGAAGAGTGTCACACAGGCCAAGTGCTTGGTGAGGAAGAGGGTCTTACCTGCTACATTCTGAACAGAGTAGAGAGAGGGAAGGAGTGAAATAGAGAAGCCAAGAGAAGGCTGCCCTGGTCAAGGGGGAGAATGACCAGGGCACATCACAACAGTTGTTCTGCAGCAGCAAGGATGGAGGGTCATGTTTAAGATGTCACAGAAAGAGCTGGCTGGACAGAGTGAGTTGCCTGGACAAGAAAAAAGAGAAGACAGGAAAGAACACAAGGAAGGTGCAAGTATGAGTGACAGGGCAAATGGGTATGTTGGGAATGATGAAGCAGGGAAGCCAAGGAGCTCTGGCTTTCCCAGCAATTATCAAGGTGTGAAGGGGAAGAGGAAAGTTCCAAAGACAAAAACCCAGAGATGCTGAGAATGGACGGGAAAGGTGATGTGGAGAAAACACTGAAAAGAGATGGTAAAAGTGGACACGCCACTGAGGGAGGTAACATGCGTCCTCCCTCCCAGGACACAGGCAGCTTAGTCATGTAAGAATAGAAAAAGAATAGAAAACACAGACGGAGGGCCACAGAGGTCAAGAAAAGACAAGAAGGAGAGAGAAACTCTGTCCAAATACAGGTGTACCAGAAGTCAGCCCAGAAGACAAACATAGCACAGCCCATCTCAACCAACACTGCCACCAGGAGAGAGCAAGAGACACCCACCAGCGCATCCTGTTCAGGATCACACGCCCATCAGACTGCCAAACTCCATTCTCCAACCCAGCACAACCACCAGAAATTCCTCTTACTCCCTGATCTGCTGCAAAGGCCATGCCTGCAAGCAAAGCCCCTGAGCAGCAGCAAAGGGCTGTTCAGCCCAAACATTAAAACAGGGGATTACAGAGACCTCATGTATCCCAGTCCTTCTCAGTGGCTAAATGTTCCCTAGTTATAGCCACCACAGGGCATTTTTCTCCATGTTAATCCCTCTGGCAGATTATATTTAGCTGATAGAAAGTTCATGCCTTGAAGAGGTTTATGGAATCAGTGGAGCTTCCTATCACTTTGGGATATCCGTACACAGGTTGAAAAAATTAAAACATCTGTTCAAGAAGAAGTCACACTGCTCCAGGGAGATGGTGTAGCTGGGACAACCAAAGACTCACAGCTTTTACAGTTACACAGACACATCTGCTGAATTCATTGTGCTCACTTCACAGAGCCCTTCTCATCTCCTGCCCTTTTCTCTGCAGTGGTTTGATGTGGAGAGATACCTACCAGTGAGGTGGATGACGCCTTGCTCATCTGGGCCAAGACTCTGGCTTCTCCAAAGGCTGTAGCAAGGATCCACAGGACAGGAAAGAGCAATGGAAGGATGGGTAGGACACCATTCACCTGAAAAAAAAAATTGTAATTACTAACAATCACAGAGACAACAAAAAGTCAGACCTTTTACCTGACATATTTTCTATAATATAATAATTTTCCACCACAGTGAGAGGATGGGTAAACGGCGGTGGCAGGAAGGAAGGAGACAGCTTGCACTGGAAACAGTGCAACATGGGGAAAAAGAAGGCCATGAATAAATCACACTAACCTGCAGCTGGTTTTCCTGCTGAATTTGGCATAAACTCTTACAAGTTTAAAGGCAAATGATACCTTATATATTTATATACACACATGTATATATTCACATACATGGCAAGTGAGAGAGAGCAAAGAGCACAAAGGGCAGTCTAGGAGGAATGGCCAGAGTAGAGCTGTTGTCCTGCTCCACTTGAGAGCTCCTGGATCCAGCACGCCCAAGAACGCACATAGGATGCTGCCACGGGATGAAGCAAGCTGCTGAGGGAGGGAATTGGTCCCAAAAGCTCAAAGCTCTCCTTTACCTGTAGCTGAAGAAGGGTGTACTGCCAAGAAGCAATTCCAGGAGCTTTGAAAATGAAGCGCACAGCGTTGGTGATGAGGAAGCCAGCCTGCAATTCAAATAGAAACAACACTGTCAGCCAACTCCTAGAACTTGTGGGAAAGGAGTTTTCACCACCTTGTAACATTCTCATCCCTGGGAAAGTCTGGAAGATATGCTTGGTCTGCTGCTATAGTTCCTCCCTCCACCCTCACTGCTAGATGGCTCAGCATCTTTGCTTCTCTGAACTACCCAAGGTACACACAGAGCCAGCTGTGTGAGTTGGGGCCTGGCCACAATTTCCTGTTGATGGCTGCAAATTCTTCACCTTTATTGACAAAACATGGCTCTATTCAACAACAAAGGCTTGAAATGAGACCTACCAGCACTATGGGGACAGCATATTTCAGCATCACGGACTGTACAGTGAATCTCTCATTATCCAAGGCTGTCACGGGACGTGACAAAGCCATTTCCAGACACCACCTAAAAAATGGAAAACAGCTTGAGATTTCAGCAACCAAAACCCTAACCCTGCACTTTCCTCAGATATAAACCTCCTATTAGACCTGATTAGAACACTGTATTCACCCTGTGCTAAAAGGGATGACATTCAAAAGAGAAGCCAAGTTGTATAATAACGGCATTGCACTTGCCATGGGAAATCTGCAGCACCGCTGATCAAACTCCCCAGGTCTCCTCACCCGCTAAACAGGAAGGCTCCATCACCCCAACGTGTACTGAAACTCCGACAGGACATTCAGATATCTGTATCCAGGTGACTAAAGGGTATCATATCGCCGTTTACATCAAATGCATGAGATCTGTGACCTCCCTGCATTGTTCTGATGTAGTTGGAAAGTAATAATCTGAACGGTAATACTTAGCATATATGTCGTTTTATATATTAGCCTAACCTGCCAGGACAACCGCAGACAGACAGAGACTTACAGCATTCCCAGGTAACAGAGGAGACACAGCACAGTGTATTTGACCATTTCCAATCCTGGACTGCTAAGTCTCATTCTTTTCCAACACAAGGCAGCAACAAGGACACATACAAACTATTTAGGGACTGTGCACTGTATTGAACCCACCTGACATTATCAATTATTGGGGTCTTCAAGACACGGAAGAGGCGATACAGCTGAGGGTTCTGGGGTCCCTTCTTCACTTCTCCCCTTGGGGAAGGCGGAGGTGAGAAAGGTGGAAACAGATCTCCTGGCTCCAGAACTATGTGCTCATCGTCCTAGAAAAAAAGTGAGAGAGCCCAAAGGCAGTAGAGTGGGGGCCTCAGTGGAATCCTGCTGCGAGGGACCAGAGGTTTAGTGCGGCAGGATCCCTCCCACTGTCACAGTTCCTTCTCTCAGCTGTCAAAAATTCATTAACTAAACTAGCTAAAACAAAATGCTTGTGTTGAAGCACATCTGGCCATTTCATGAAAACTGGCATTTGGAGAGAAAGTTACGATAAAACTCAACACAGGTGAATTTCAAGCTTTAAACTTTTCCCAGTCTTCTTCAAGGAGCAAAATCTTTGCATAGATCTTGTAACTGATTTGTTAATTTACTTCTACCCCAGGTATTTTATATAATCTTCTTTTATAACAAGTCTGTAGCAAGGAGAAGGTCAAAGCAGACAAACTTGATTTCTCCACATAAAACCCAGGATAAAGTAGGGGGTTTGTACATCAGATCATCCTGCTGGAAAGATTCACACTGCTTATATTTAGCACCACATTATAATTCCCCCTTGACCTGGAAGAGATGGAAATATGGTGCTTTGGTATCACATTAGTGTCTCCTGTCCATTGGGTTTGGAAGTTCATGCAGATGCAGTCTGTCTAACAAAACGCCATCCTTGACTGAACTGGAATTTCAGACTATTTTCAAGGTCAGAAGAAATCAAACACTCCAATAATCTGTACACTGGAAATTAAGAGTATTAGCAAGAAAATCCTGGGAAGTATATTGTTACAGGCCAGGGAAATAAAATAAGAAAGTTACCTTAATCCCTCTCAGAGAAGCAAATGACTCCTGGCCCGGCCTCAAAGCAATGACATCTCCTTCTACTAACAGGCTCACGGGCAGGTTGACAAGATGACCATCCCTGTAGGCCCAATGAAGGGACCAGGATGGGGCATAAGGCATGTGAAGGTCAGGGTACATGGAGTCTGGCCATTTCACCTCTTTGCCAAGTGTATCTGAAAGCCCAAAGTGTGAAAGAATTAAGTGATAACAATTTTGGAGGGGTGCATCACACATCGATTTACATCCAGTAGTGGCTATAGGTCCTCCAGTGCTAAACTCAGTCTATTCCCATAATCTTTTATCATCTCTCTTTTTCTCCTTGATGGCTTTCCCCCTCTCTCTTTCCACCCAGTATTAAACAACTACACATAGTCATTTTATAAACTTAAATACATACTTGAACAACGGAAAAGCTAAAGTCTGTCCTTAAAACTGCCGCACTGAAATGAACTGCCTCCTCAGGTTCAAAACACCCCATTGAGACGATGCTCACGCACAGCAATTTATTTCCTTCTGTTCTGTGTTGTGGTACAACCCCACACATTCTTCTCTCATCATCTGCTACAAGGCAGATATTTTTGTAAGATACTGAGGATTTGAATTACTCCAAAGCGCAGACATAACAGACGCCTACCTGATAACACACAGATTGGAAGCACATGGCCACATGACAGCTCAAAATAACTATTCCACAGGACAGGCATGAGTAGGACCCAATTCTCACAGCCTGTTTCTGCGTAACACAGGAGAAGGCTCATAAGCTCAATTAGTAATGTTATGTGATCAGGTTTTGAGAAAAAAGCCAATGGGAGGAAAACATAAAGGCAAAGGAGAGACAGATGAATGTGACCTCACCATTTATCTTATCAACGATTGTCTGAAGTCTCCTCTCCACCTCTCTGCACTTCAGCCTCTCTTGACGCCCAATCATGACGAGATCCAAGAGGAGAAGGAGGAAGAGTGCCAGCGCATTAACTATCTCAGCACCTTGGCTTTGCACGGCAAAACAGAAGAAAGCAGATGAGATTTGAGTAAATGAGCAGAACACACTGCCAGCCACCCACAGAGGTAAATGCATACCTGCTCGGTTGTTTATACCTACATCCCACAGACATGGCTAAAAAGGAAAAGCAGGGGAGCTACCATCACACTTCTCTAGAATAATGCCACCAGAGAAGTCTGCAAGGATCTGTGTAAATTTAAAAATGTCCTTACAAATACAGTCAAGGCATGCACGGTAACTTCTCCAGTTTCAAAATCCTTCCTAACTATGATAATGCCTTAGGATTTTTCAAGATGTCAGAATGCTGCAGAAAAAAAATCTCAGTCTCTCCATAAGACACTCTATGGGTATATTAGAATTAAATTGGCTGAAGTTTTTTTTTTCTGATAGGGACAGAATTACCAGTGTGAGTATACTGAGGTCTGTGTGTCTAGACAGAACGAGGGAGAGCACTTCCATCAGCCACAGGCAGTGTGGAAGCGATATAAAACTACCACCTTGCTTCAGTTAACCAGCACAGGGTGCTTTGCTTACCTCCCCTGTGGCTGGCTCCCATAGCAGCACAGCAGCAACAGCACTGCCAGAAGCATCAGAGATGCACCGGGCCAGTGGAAACAGGAGCAACGGTTACCATGGTACAGAAAACTGCTCCTCCACACCTCCTACAAAAGGAGAGCAACAGACATTCAGCACCCATGAAATACAGAGCCAGAGATTTGAAAAAGCAGAGTGAAAAGGCAGCAGATGACAGTCCAGGGTGAACACAACTCTATAAAACCCCTGAATATGATACAGAGCATCCCAGATCAGTTATGCCAATACTACAGCACTAACAGTTGCTCAGCTGGAAAATCTGGGTGAACGCTCTCTGCTTTACTCTTGCTTGGAAGAATGAAAAAGGTCCTGTGCCAGGCTGCCCCATTGTCACTAACCAAGCAAGGAACACTTCTAAGTACTGAGCATAAACACTAGCACTTTGTATTCAACACACATGCCAGACAAACACGGCGGACCAGGGGGAATCGCTGCGCTTCATAGCTCTTTCTCTCCACCTGATAAGGACCCCAGCACACTGCCATTAGTTGCTCTTGAAGCCCTTAGCTCCTTTACAGGTGAAGCTAAGCTCCTGTGGAGTTCCAACATCCTGGAGAGGAATACTGAGAGAAATACACCGTTAGGTGGACTCCTCGCTTTGTTCCCAAGGACTTTAGCAGTTCTAGACCTGGACACTCTGGAGCAGCAGTCCGGGAGGAAGTGCAGGGAACTTTTGTTTAGTCTTCAGCTTTGCTTTTGAGAAGGGAAGACTGAGTGCCCGACCTTGTGCTTTTTGGTGCCTCACCTTCCATGAAGTCACTTTTTTCCGTTCTTTCTGATGCCCCTCCAGCAGTGCTGACAACTGGTCTCTCAGGATAGTGAGGGCTTTCTTTGTGGTAAGGCCCAAACTTGAGGTCATCTCATCCTGAGGTGCCAGAAAAACAAACTGTTTAGTGCTTTCCTATTTTCTTTTTAGGGTTTTTCCTGGCAGCTGACTGAGCACCCTACTGTGAATGCCTTGCACTCATTATCACCAGTCTGATTCTCCATTTTCCTGAAATCATCTTCCCTCCCGTGAACTTTAGACTGCTGGCTGGAATTGGAGCACTTAGATAATATCAGGTAAACAAACCAATCCTGACTGTGCTGGATAAATACTTTATCAAAGCACAATACCAAGTCATTTCTGCAAAACAAGATTGTGATCAGCAGAGGCTGAGGACAATACAAAGGCAGGCTGCTCAGGTCCCAGGTTATGCAGGCTTGAACTGGTATCAGCATGTAGAAATAGAGCAATACAGACAGTTATGGTAGAATTTTATAATGATCCAGGATGGATTTTGCTAACAGTAATAGCAAGTAAGCAGTAGAATATCTGCAATTCTAAACAAGAGTGATCCAATTTCTACAACTGTTCATTATGAATTTTTGGTTATGAATCCTGTCTCTTGGCTACTTTGGTGCAGAAGCCCCCAGATATAAGTGCTAGGCCATGGATCAGTTCAGGCGGAGATGACTCCAGCATCAACTCCTCCTTTTACAAAACTAGAGTTTTAAGTGCCAAACTGTATTAACATTTGAGGGAGGCATTTAGACTTGAAGGAGACACAGAGAGTTGAGAGCGCTTTTCCCTCACTGGTCAGCAAAGAGGAATCAGCCTGAAAGGATGCAGCCCAGGAACATGCCATCTGGAAAACAATGCTATAAGGTGCTGGTAAGAAGAAAGTGGGGTGAAGATGTGCATTTCTGGAGCAAGAGCACAAGCACTTTTCTTTCTTTCCAATCACAGAGACTAGTGAGAGATACTCTGGGTACCAGATCACTGAAAGGGAATCAATGTGGAAAAGCAGGCAGGTGCCCGTGAGAGTGCTACAGCAGATACCAGGAACTGGTCAACAAAAAAGTTCTCATTTGCATTTCAGGTTTTAATGCAAACACCTTGAGGGTGTACAGCACACCCTGCCCGTTAGACACGTTCAGGTGTATCACACTGTTTGCAGAGTGCAGAATGACTGAGCACACAGCAGGCAGGAAGCTTCTCCCTCTGGTCCCCAGCGGGGTGACACAGCCCAACAGATACAGCTTGGGCAGGAGCTGCAGCCCTTCCAGCCTCTTGCAGTCACCAGCTCCTCCAGCCCTGCCAAGTCCTCTGGGGTCTCAAACTGCCACAGCTCTGCTCTTCATGAGCTGCATGCACCTACCCAGCTCTGCAACAGCAGCCCAGCTGCGATCTGTGCTTTTCTTCCTCTTCCTTAACTGAGCAGTTTCAAGAGCAACATTTACTGCAAACTTAATCTCGGACTTCAGACTCATTTGCATTGACAGACCAATCCTAAACTCCAACGTAAGCATCAAGGAATAGCAGATAGAGGCTCTTTAAACAACCATCTACGGTACACACACTTCCCACGTACCAGGGGCAATTTGAAAGAGCAAATTCTGGAGGGGCAGAGTGTAGCAATGCTGCTTTAGCTGCACTTTTACAGAACTAAAAATAATCCTGCTGTAGTTTTCATTCTCCGTGTCAGTTTTAGGATTAGAGGAAGCAGTTCTGTGTTGTTCTTGGAAGCAGCCCAGGTAACATCAGCACAGGACTAAACATAGGAGTCTCTCAAAGACTCCCAGAGGAGAAGATGGCAGGCAACAGAGCTGGCAAGGGACACGCTGCTGCACCGCAGGACTGCTGCAAACCGGAGTGCCTGAGAGCAACACGGAGCAAGGGACAGTAAAGTGTCCCTCTCTGCTGACTGCTGGATGTTTGGGGCACAGCAAAGCACCCACAAAAGCACTCATTCTCTCCAACACTGGGAAAGCAGACAAAGAAATAAGAGGGACTTCAACAGAAAAGCAAAGCCTGCTTAGACACCAGGCTGGTTCCACTGAACACATTAAGAGCCACAGAAGAAACGAGAGGAAAACTGCAGTTAATGCCAACAGCTAGTACAGTCACACGCTGCCTGGAGAGAGAAATTGCCCCATCCCAGCAGGCAGCAAGCAGGAAGAGGCAGCAAATCTAGAGGTAATCAAAAAGGCTCCTGAAATACTTGTGAACCTGCTCCAGTCTTTACACAGGAGTTACTGTTTTGCTGTAGTATCAGTCAAGGTAAGGGCAGACACAGAGGACGGTGACTGTAGCAGGTGAGAGAGGAGAAGTGCAGAGCGTGGCAGGGCTGGGGCAGAAGAAGGGCAGGAAGGGCAGGAATCACCCATCCTGACTCTTAAAACGTGGAGTATTTGGCAAAGCAGGCAGAGCCAGCCTGGTGAACAAGCAGTGTAATAATGCGAGAGGCTGCCTGGTGTGACTCAACCTGCTGCTGGGGAGCATCAAGGCAACGTACCCGGAACCAGGGAATGAAAGGGAGAGGCGAGAAGAGCCACCGTGAGCTCCTGGCAAGGGGCAGCTCTAGGTTTTCGCAACAAGAGCTGCCCTGCTAAGTCATCAACTGCTAATGAGGCATTTTTCAAATGCCCTGAAGTAAACCTTTGTATATGGCAAACCTAGGCACTATTAAGCTGTCCCAGAGGGATCTTTCCAGCCTTTCATCAGCTGCAAATGCTCTTCCTGCCACAAAACAGGAGGTGAGCACCCCAGGGTGAAGAAGTCACTCACAGGAGGTGTTAGTTCATTAATAAAAACCTCAACATTCACATCTTTGCCTTGGAAAGTTGCATTCAAAGAGTAATCCTCTAATTTTTAGGCCAAAACAAAACCAGCAAGACACCTTCCCACCAGCTGCCTTAACACAGGGTTTCCTCTGAAGCAAGCAAAAAACAAAAAGAAGATTAAAACCAGACAGTAAATTCCAGGTTACAGTGGAAGCAAACCCCTGATGGGTATCAGGAGGCATTTTTAAAGGCTATACTTTCCTTTTGTCCATGCCTAAAGGGGAAAAGCCCTGAGGAGAAAATGAACAGTTGCTTTCTCCTTTGTGCTGAGAGGCTGGAGAGCAGAGGAACCTCTGAGTGCACTTAGGGCTCCTCCAGAGCTGACCCCGGCTACCGCAGCCTCAGGCCAAGAGCCATGACTGAAGCCAGGTAAACACAGGGACACTTCAAACTTCTGCCTTGCAGACAGTAATGTGTCTCTCTTGGAGCTGTAACCTGCAGGATGGCTGTTAAGGAAAAAGCACAGTCCAGTGCAAGAGATTTATTATTTTTTTTTTGTATAGGTGTTTTCATTTTCTAGAGTGAATGAATGCACTGAGGTGTGGACTGCATGGGAAGATGAAAAGATACCGTGAATGGGCTTCTTTCTTCTCTACTTCCAGTAGATATCCTAAATGTTAAATTCCTGCTTAGTTTGCCTGCAAACATCAGGGAAAGGGAGCTTGAGCTGAAGCAAATGCCTAATTTTAGGAGCTGGTTTGGCTCTTCTGGAAGGAGACAAAAAGCAGCTCAGAGCTAGATGTGGAGCCACACAATCAGTAGACTATTCTTTGCCTTCTCCTCTCAACTGGGCCTCAATAGTTTGACAGAGTTGGCAAATACCCAATGATCCAAGAGTTTGTTTAAATCCCTAATCTTGCCTGGCTCACAGCAAAAAGGTTTCCTTTGCATTGTGGGAGCATTTTCATCCTGAAAGGTAGGAACAGAGTGGTTATCTTCTGATTTTTCTCCCACAGTGTGAAGTTGCTCCTGAGCATCAGCACCTACTCCAGCAGCCCACCTTCATCCTCACAGAAAATCACCACTGGTTCCTGATCTCTCCTCCTAAAATTCCCATCCTGTTCTTTTAAACATAGAGCCATTCAAGAAGACCTTAAAAGTTTATCAGCTATTCTCACACTCCCTGCCACTCAGCCAAAGACAGAGGTCTTGCTCCTTCCTTCAAGAGGAACAAGCAAGCAGAGGTCAGAATGTATGCAGGTGGAAAATGGACAGAAAATATCAGTATAATTAACTCCTCTGATATTTTCATACAGCCATTACACATCCATAGTAGCATATTTATTTGTTGTACCAGTAAATGTTGATATAATATGTGGTGTTGCATCACATATGCCAAACATTTTTTCAAATAATACTGGAGCACAAATATATTCCTTGCTTTACAGAGCAAAGTGGGTTGAATCATCCTCCATCCTCTGTGGATTCCATCTCCTGCAGAATAAGGGCTTCTCACCAAGACTGCCATACACTTGAATCTAACTGCCTTTACAAAGACTGTTCAAACAAATAAGGGAATAGAAAACAGAAGATTTGCTAGAAGCTTCAGTTTTCACAGACTGCAGTTCCACCCCTCTGATTCAGAGTGGTCTGGAGAACCCCTACGAGGCAGCTGTCAGATTGCTTCCCTCTTTCCAGGCTGCACACACTAGACCTCTTTTATAACACTTCTACTCTATTGCTTTTCAGATTTAAACAGTTGGAGGTGGGAAAGTGGGCAACAGAATGTTCTTCCTTTTTCTGAGAGCTATTTTGCATTCCTTAGCAGAAAAAGAAGGCAGTTTTTAATTTAACAATGACATTTTGCAGGCTATTAATCTACTTCAAGGATTACACCTCCTGAAATGAAAGCATTATTCACAGTTTCAAAAGCACGTAAGAAGGAGTAACTGCACCAAATATATTCACATTTAGTACTGTAAAGTCAGATTCTTGCTTAGAGTAAGGCTCAATATGACAGACAGTGGAGTGTTTTGGGTCTCATCGGAGAGGTTGGCAGACACACACAGAACAGCATGCAATTTCTTGGGGCAACATTTCTTACAGCAGGATAGTGCTAGAGAGGGATTTATTCTTGTTCTAAAGCAAATCATACATCAGTGTGCTACAGCTCTGCCCAGCTACAGCTGCTGGGTGGTCAGACTGCCCGAAATGGCATATCCACACTACAGAATGATACAGATGTAGGCAGAAAGCCAATGTATAGGCCATTCTGGGCAAAAGTTTCATACATCCCTGGTCCTGATTATGCTTTTTGTCTGTCTTAGTGCTCACCTGGTTACTTTTCAAATAACGTCTGATCCCTGACTCCTAGCAAGAGTGCTTCTCTAGTGACCCAGGCTACGCCCTGACACATTCCTACTCCACAGGATGATCTTTTCATTAAGACTCTGGACTAACCATCAGGACAGCTGGATTCTGTTCTTTGCCACAGATTTTTGGATGTCAGTATGAAAATGGGATGCTCCTCTGCGCTGGAGTTTCTCATCCCTGTAACAGGACTGCCAACTCCCTACCAACTGTAGGTGTTGTGAAGATTATAATATTCACCAGCCCACCTGAACACCACTGGAAAGCACAGAAAAAAGAAAGATATGTTGATACATGCATGATTCGGGCAGCTCCATCAAGCAGATCATGGCTGTGTGGGGAGCACTGCCTTTAAAGCTGGACTTGCCTGGAAAGGTACCAGAAGGAACAATGAACACAGCTGTTAAACTTGGTTTAAATGCCACCTGACGTGAGCTTGGCAGCCACAGCTTAGCTGTTGGTGGTCCCAATTCCAATGAAACAAGCAAAGTCTACAGCACAGCAGTGCCCAAATTAACGGCCAGAGCAATAGTCAACAACTGTCTCCTTCCTCCATCTGCAGTAACGGTATGAAAAGCAGCCCAGGCCTCCTCCTGCCCCTGCACAAAAGAGCCCCCGCAGCTTGGAACTGGTTGCCTGGGGGGGCTTCAGTGTGGTCGCTGGTTTTGAGGCTCCCTGCAGCTCATCGCTAACAGGGCCTGCAGACTTAGATTGCAAAGAGACACAGCTGCACAAGCACTGATCTCTGAGAGATCTGGCCAAAGCACTGCTAATCAGCTGTCTGAATCACCACTGCATTTTAGTGTGAACAGAGCCCATTTTAATCCAGACAATGACATTCACGTTTTATGCCCGCCATAAAGCACACAGTAAGATGCCAATAGCACGATCAACCTTTCCATTATGAGTAATGCAAAGCCCAGTGCTTTGCTTCTCCCTCAGCCAGTAGCAGTTCAACAGCGGAGGAAGACGTGACTGTTCCCCAGGTAAAAGCTCAGTTTTGAATTGTCTGGTCTGTCTCTTCGGTCCTGTTTGCAGCAGCAAATCCCCAACCATAGTTACCTGCTCCACCAGGCTGCTGGCAGTATGAAGCAGTGTTTCTGCAGTGCTTTGCAGCTCACCTGTACTACGTAATTATCGAGCTTTCATTACTGTAATTTATCCAGTTACGGTATTCCTCCAAGTCCCAGGAGCAGTTAGGGATCCGTATTTATTCTGGCTTCAATGCAGAGCATACTGCTTTATGCCAATGCAGAGCTTACTCCAGAGGATGCTAATCCCCTCCCAGAGGCCAGCAATGCTCAGAAATCCACAGAACTTCAGCTCATCTCTCATTCTCCCCACTAGTTTCCTTCCCATCCCCACTTTATCTGAAGTCTTTGGGGGCTGAAACTACAATACAGCCTAGCAGGTGCACTGCGAGACGTTTCAAAGGGATAAGGAGGTTCAACAGCTACAGATCTTGCAGCCCATGGAGCAAACAGACTAAATCCAAGTCTTGAGGCAGAGGAACAGCAAAGCAGGAGTCAGCAGCTAAAATCATGTTTGGTCCCTCCTGTTGGTTCTAGGGTTAAATTTGCAGTTTAAAACAGAGCTTCTTTCCCCATCCCCTCTAACATCAAGGCATTCTCCAGCTAAAATCATCATTCACTGTTTCATGTCCTGTCATAACCTCTCTCCCCAAAACCTCAAAGCTCTGCACGCACCATCGCATCAGGCAGGATGCAGGTTGGGGAGGGAGAGAGGGAAAGCCATTTTGAATTTAAATGTTAAGGGAGAGAAACTTACTTTGTGGCATTTGCCTTGGTGGGGGATCCAGAGATCAGCCTGCTTGAAGAGCATCTGCACTAAATTCCTGTGCCACTTCCCCAGCAACTTGCACTGATGCTGCTCTCCAAAAATGAGAGAGCAAAGAGGGAGAGAGAGCAAGACTGTGCAGAGCCCAGCGCTGCAGAGAACGAGACAGAAGCAGCAGAGTGAAGCACCAGTCTGCTGATTAATTCAGCCTGTTTCCAGTCACGCTGCATATCCAGCAAGGAGGCGGTGGATGGGGGTGGGGGATGAGAGATAGAAAGGAGGAGAAAAAAAAAATGCAGAGAGAAGAAAGTTTGCCCAGGATAGCACCAGATGTCTGTAAGAATGGTCCATTCATCAGATGGAGCCGATGCAGCCAAAATCCCTGGGTTCCCTGCCTGTAGAAATGCATATGCAGGCACAGTAAGGATTGATGCTGACAAACAGGGGTCTGTGGAAAAGCAGATGGCAAATTAGAATCCTGTAAAATATACTACAGGGGAAGGAACACCTGAGCAGGCAACGAAAAAGCCTAGATGAGACAGAGAGACCTAAGAATTCTAACGCCCCACATTAACCTGCAAGAGTCTTCCAGATGACTCCACAGCTTTGGATTCAAGCTCAATTAAAAAATATAAGCATTTGCTGTCTAAACAGGTTGTAATGGCTATAGGTCCAGTCTGAAGTGTTCCCTCCCTCTTCTCTGATAGAGAAAGCAGCAAAAGCCTCTCTCAGCATCCAATATTCATACATCCCGAGCCTCACAGTCTAGAACAACTGCTGCACACAAATTTTTCATTGCCACACACCACTCCTGGCTCCCCGTTTACTGACATCTGGGCAGTAGCACAGAGAAGGGAAAAGATTAGTGTAGACAAGGAAGGGCTGGGCAGAGCAACAAGTAATGGGATAAAAAGGCCTTTGGAGGGGAAGGAGAAATGAGCCTTCTCTTTCATCTTCATCTTTTACAGGAAGGCTTCCTTCTTCTTGTTGGAGGGAAGCACTTTTTAAAGTGGGTTTTTATATAGCTCCTACTTCAGTGCTGTCCTAATTCTGTCTGGGGCTTCCCAGTTCTGCAGAGCAATCACTAAACCAATTACATTCATTCCACATAGAAAGGGGTAAAGAACTGGCCCAGCCAAGAACCGCGTCAGTCACTTGCCAAAGATTACAGCTGGCCAGTACAGAATGAAGCTGACAGGCACAGGAAAGGCTTCCAGTCTCAGCTTATCTTGTAGCTTTGAAGACTGCATACAGGTGTCAGGATTTGCCTACCACCCCTGGCCAAGCTCCTCACTTCCTTTCCTTCCCCGAGATTCAGATGTCTAAACAGGCACAGCCCATGTTCTGTGTTTAAAGCCAGAAGTGCAGAGATTAAGAGGTCTCAGTATTTACAGTAAACCCAACACAGACCTAAGACAACTGAAAGAACTAGTTACCACCTCTGTGTCAGCACTGAGTTACACATCAATATGTAATCTCATAAAGCTCTTAAAGCAGAAGGGAAGCAGACACTGCATTTTATGTCACTTCAGGAGAAAGAGGGGAGAAAAAAGCAAGACATCCTCCATCATTCTGTAGGGCATTTTGTTACCTAGACAACAATTTTAAACCGCAGAGAGGAACAAAATGTCCTAATGGCACAATTTTTCCTTTCTTCCTCTTTTCCTGCTGAGAAACTTACCTACTTGCTTCAACACAAAGGAAAAAAAAAAAAAAGTAAGGAGAAAAAAGAAAGGATCAACACCATGGGGTTAGACTGGGCAAACCCTCACACAACGTACATGTCCCAGCAATCGCTGAGCTGTTTGGTCTGCACCGAATGAAACAACTGGCCGGTGACACTGCAACATCAGGAATAACACTTGTGCTTTCTGCAGTTAAGAGGTCCCAACACAACTTTTTTTCCAGCTCTGAAACTCCAACTTTGGTCATGAACACAACTGGAACTGGATCAAATTGCCTCCTTTTGTTTACCCTACTGTCAAGAGACCTTGCAGTAATTTGTACTATATAGCTTTCTTCTGATGTCAGCCGGTATCATTAATTGCATCTGGACGTGCATTTGTGCATTAAATAACAGAATGTGCTATCTTTGAAAGAGCAGAAGCTGTAAACTTGAGAACTGAATATAAAACTGTGTTAAAATAAAGGCTAAGTACAAAGGCAGAGGGAAGGGACTGTGACCCGCACAAAAACTGCAGCATGGATGAGAGCCGTGTGTGGAAAAAAAGGATCAGTTTGTGAAAAAGCCTTGGGAAGAAGAGCTGAGGTTTTAGGGAGCAGCAGGGAATAAAAACCAAAGATACTGTTACTGGCAAGATGAGAAGTGGCAAAGGACTTGGGCTGCTTTTCAGACCAAAGGTAGGACTGTGGCTCTTGTTATGCATCCTGGAAAAAGGTAGCTCAGGACCAGCAGTACCGTAGCTGGAGTGATGTGAAGCACATCACAGGATCCCAGAATACACTTCTGGGCTCTGGCCCAGAGGCACGGTGCTGTCTCCAGGCTGCAGCAATTACACTGGGATAATACAGCTCAGTTGTTATTGGTAACTGCGGTGTAGATGATGTCAATGATTTTTAATAGTGTTGCTGCAAATACAGCCCACATCTAAATAACTCAAATCCAGGAGCCTCACACTGTCCTGCAGCAATCAGTGATGCTGTCTGTCTTGGTATATGCTGAGTGGGTCTCAGAGCAGATTCTGGCACCTTTCGTGAGTATTAAATTCACTTCAGCAATACACAGAAAATTAAAAAGTCAGGAGAAGAGGGGAAAGAACAAGCTATCAGCACATTTAATTTAAGAAGGTTTTGGCACTGGTCTTAAAATTCTCTCTCTTACTTTCTCTGCAGTGTCTGGCTTCTGGCAAAAATTGGGAGGCAGCCTATATTACACCTGACAAACTCTGATCCTCAGCTATTTCTGACAATGGAACTGTATTAGCTGACTGGAGCCAGAGGACAAGCCTCTCATCCTTCTGAGTGACAGATGTCTGTGCTGCAGCAATGCTCAGAGCATGTCTTCTGTTCCAGGAGCGCTAACTCTTCATCACACACACATATATTAGAGCAAAGAGGTTGCTTTCAACTAGATTTGGGATTGATATTTTCACTTGGGTTCATTTTAGCTTTAGCATTTTAAAACAAATGTAGCACATCAAATTTACTACTGAGGTTACAGAGAAGGTCAACTTGTTCCCTTATCAGTATATATATATGTCCAAGTTCTTCACTTTGGGAAGGAAGATGGATTCCACCTTAAGAGGGATGAAACAAGGATCTGCAGTACTGAAAAAAAAATAGGCACAAACTCCTTAACACCAAATAATATACTGATAGCAAGAATAAAAACCATGGTCTTTCCTCAGAATCCAAACTAAGTGAGTTGTAAAATGCAGCTGTATGTATCACTGTTAGGGGTGTGTGTGTTTTAATTCCTATTGAAAGGACTGTTGATTTTTTGTCTTCATTTTAAATCCCCATTTAGAAAGGAGGGAGAGAAAACTTGAGTAAGTCCAGAAAGGCGACTAGGACTTCAGAACACCATCACTCCCCATAATCTCTTATGCAGGACACTCTCCTAATAGGCCTTTTAAAGGTCTATTACAATACTGTCCCTCTGCTGCCTGTCCAGCAATCTGATACGCTCTTCCTGTGTGGTACAATGAAGAACGTCATATGAGAGAGAGAGATGAACCAAAGATAGAAACCTCCAGTGAAAGTGTCCCTGCTGTGCTCTGCCGTGGCTGCAGCAATGCCAGCACTGGGCTCACAGAGCCTACAACAGAACACAGCCCTGTGCAGAACGGTAACTGCGTCATCTCTTAAAATGATCAATACCAGATTAGCCTGTGATGTCATTAACAAGAGAATAAACACATAATTATCTTCGTTGGAATGTTACCTCCGTAGTAATACGGCAATTTGATATAAACCAACATTGTTCAAACACAGACCTCTGAGCATACCAGCAGCAAGAGGTTCAAGCATAAGTAAATCCAGGCCTTCCTGGTCTGCAACTGAAAACCCAGCAAATACACACATTTAGGAGGCAAGCACAGGAGCTGATGTGAAAAACATTCAAGTAGCTTTCAAGTCACTTACACAGCTGTAGTAATCTTGTCGAGCAGGTCTGAGTCTAGGTGATTATCTAACAGATACTTCGCACTAATGAACAAAACCCTTTCTTGATGCTGGAAGTAAACAAATCATCTAGAAAGGGATGCACACCGAGTATCACAGGCAGCAAACACGATCCAGCAAAGCCTACAGTGTGGTGGGGAGAGGGACGCCAAAAAGGAAAGCCAAGATTGTTCCCTTACCAGCGTCAGCTGAGACCTTGACACATCTAATGTTGTCCACTGGTCTCAAACTACCTGTCCCATTTCTGATTAGGATCCAGAATTAAGACCAGTTCACTTTTTTAAGTGAGAAGTACATTTAATACTCAGGTGGCTGCTGAAAGCTGTGACCAACAGACTACTCACTGATGTCAAGCTCATTTTACTTTTGGGAAGCAGTAACATGTGCCAAGATTACAGTCTTCTGCCAGTCACAACAGATATGTCTTTTTAGCTTCTGTAGAAGCTACTCATGAAGATTTCTGTCTCTTCTTTTTCCTTTTGAAGCTCAAAGCATGGCCATACAGCAAGAGACAGATTGCCTCTCCATACAATATCTAGACTTATCTGGCACTTTCTAAACCAGATCTGAAAATACTATCCTGCAGCACTCCCTAGAAAGACATGTGGTTGCCCAAGAAATACAGACACTTATCATCAGTAAAACTGGACTCAGACGATTTCATCACCTTAGTTCGTTTAAAAATCTTCTCAGTGAATTCAGCCTCTCAAATAAAGCCAAGGTAAGTGTCCCTAAAGTTTAAGACAAAGCATATGTGACAGCATACACTTCACGTACGTTGTTCCACCAACTTTGCAGTCCCAGCCTGCAAAGAACGTACCTACTGATACAAGTACAACCCTAGGATTGTGAAGGTGACAGAACACTCAATTTGGATAATAATCATGGATTCTACCATCACATAATAACACCAAATCATGAGTCTTGTCCCAAAATAATGTAAGACAATTAAAAGGACTCAACATACAAGTTTGGCGCGACCCTTATCACAAAACTTACCTGACACTTCTCCTTGAGGTCCATGTCTGTGCAGTTCTGCACGCATGTCCAGCAAGAGAGGATTGTTCTCTCCTGAGGGGAGAATGTCTCCTAGGTAGAGATGAGCACTTATCACATCACCATCTGTGGAAACAGAAGGGGAAGCAGTCAATCTCCCCATGTCACTCCCTTCAGGACAAAAAAGTGATGAAATTCACAAAATTATAATTACAGGATTCGTCTTTAAAAGAAGGAGAAAAAAAGGCGCCAAAAGTTCTTCTAACAGTACACCAACTCTCCCCTTACACAGAACTGATCCATTAGCCTAAGTACTCCCCCGCCCAAACTGGCAACAGTAGATGAATTAAGTTCCCTGCTGCTCAGAGTAAGAGTATTACTGCAGCCCTGACAGACTTTTGGGCAAGCCTCCAAAAAAGAGCTGACAAAGCACTGGATTCCCCCAGGTGTTAGAGCGTGCTGTCACCCACGGCTATTTGTCTTGCTATTCTTATCTACCAGGAGCTTTGTCCAGCTAATCTCTAATGGAGCCTGCACTAATGATTCTTCCATTTGCTGAACAACACATCCAGCCTTTGACAAGGCAGTGCTGCTGAACTGAGCGTGTATCTAACCACCATTAAGTAGGCCAGAAGTCATAAAAACAATTCCAGATTACCAGGGAACTAGGCTTTTCTTTTTTTCTTTTTGTTTTTTTAGCAAAACTGGGACAGAATTGAGGTAGGAAGCAACTCTGGAACTCACATCCTTCTCCATCCACCCATCTCCCTCTTGATTGTCCACGACACAAGTTTGTTTTCCTTCCACATATGCAAAATACATTTTCTGGTCAAAACAAAGGATCTGTGTACATTGCTCTGGAGGATTCTCTTATATATAAACATAATGAGATATTGTATTACAAGATTTCGCTATGATGGGTCTTGGGAAAGCTTTTTTGCTGGTTAGTAACTCTTGGTACTATTTTTTAATATCACACCCAAACTCAGGGCTTGGACATATAGTTCTCCTACATCCAAACAAACAAGGAAACAGCTGGATCTGCAAATCAATCCAAACCACCCACACGTTTCCTAGATACAACAGGACTGACTTTCACCAGCTGGGATTTACTGCCCTGGAAGAAGAAGGATTCTGGAGATCCCAGCCTTGTGACAGTCACCTGCAGCGCTGCCCTCCATAATGCTACATCATTTGAAGGAAAACAAAAAGGCATCCAAAGCTCATTCAGAAAGCCACTGCTCTCCCACGCTAAAGAGTTAGGTGTTGGTATTTCCTCTCATGCAGGAGAGTCCTGCACCTGCATTCTGGGAAGCAACAAGCATTCAGCAGACTGCTGGTTACCAAAGAACTACTTGCAGTGTAGCAACCGGCACCTGCAAGTGCCATTTTTTGGCTGGCGTGAGCCGTGACTCTGGACTCTGCCCTACTTTTCTGTTCTATGACCCTTCTCAATGTGCAGGCACCAAGGGAATGAAGCTATTTTCAGTCACTTCATATCCCTGCCAGCCCAATTAGCAATTGCAATTGAGAGGATGAGACAAAGTTACTGGAGCGCGGCTGACAAAGAGGGCTGGGAGTGGGAAGGAGGAAAATGTACCTGTATATGCTTTTACACAGCAGCTTGGAGCCTCAGTGTCTTGCCTTTAACTGGAGAGTGACAAGATGAGACTTTTTGAAGGAAAAAATGGTCACTAACCTTTCTGGGACTAAGAAATAAATCCATTATTATTACTCTTACTCCTCTCTGACAGAAGGATTTATGCACCAGGCTCTCACTCATTCAAACAGAAATTAAGCAACTGAATTTCTCTCCAGATCTGGACCTCAAAAGCATAATTTTCTGTGACACAACTGGGTAACCGGGAAGCCAAAGTCACAAAAGCAGAGCAAGAAAAAACATTCTGGACTGTGTGTCCTAATCCCACGGAGCCTGTATCATTAGCAGCAGTGGGTGGCTCTGGCTGGAGGGCACCAACAGCAGGGACTCAACGCACTCTGGACTCATCCTCGGCATTTTGTGCACTACTATTTCTTCCACACCAGAGCATCTGCTTTCCTCTGTCCTCCCTGTTCTTATCTCTCTTCTCTTTGCCCAGCCAATTAGTCACTCATGCCGTCGACATGTTAAACTCTGCCAGACAGCAGGAGAGAAATGAAGGGGGACTGCTTTGCTGGAACATGTTAGTGGGCGTCAAGTATTCAGCTGCAGACAGAGATGCCTGAAATTGTGGTGGCTCTAATCTGACACCAGTAGCTCCAAGGGCAGCCAGTTTACCTCTTTCGCTTTCCCAGCACACTCCATCCTCCTCAGCATTCTGATGCCAAGAGCAGTCCATAGAACTACGGTGTTCAAGTGTCATCAATGCTGTATTCAGCCTGAGAAACAATTCCAAATCCCTAGGCAGAGTGAAACCCAACACAAGGTCCATCAAATAGTATCTCAATCCCATGCACATAGCACTTAACAGCAAGCTAACTCTGAAAATCCAGTATGCCCAACTTGGCCAATAGTAGCCCATAGCTATGCAGGGAAGTCTGCAATGCACAGGGGAATATCTTTATTTTATATTTGTAAGAGTGGACGAGTTCAGTGCTCACGGTCCCAGGTGTATCTGATACTCAGACCTTTTCAAATCTGAAAAATACATTCCCATCACCCTAAACTCATTTCTGTTTGGAAGTGTCTGGAGCAAAGAGTAAGTCTTGTTGCTTGATCCGAGTATGAACAAGTGTTTGAAACATCTTTGTGAACAGCAGAAGCAGAGCTTTACAAGGGTCCATTCAAGCTTTGTTTACCTAATAATCTTTCAAATGCCTTATGCAGTCAGTGTATTTATACAGGTAATAAACACTGTGCTTTCAGATCCTCCTTTGAAACCCAAGGATTTCAAAGCATAACAACTTACCAAACTTCACAGTATCAGTATGAGGCATCAGTGTTGAAATTTAATAACCAATACAGCATGATATAGTACAGAACCCAGAAAACAACTAGCAAACCAGAAAGATCAGGTAACCATACAACTTATAGACACTTGGAAAGAAAAATGTGTTTCTGAAGCTGCAAGTCTTCAGGGAGAAAAATAAATCAACCTAATGGTACTGTTTTCCCTAAAGTGTTCAGTCACTGATGTTTTCATGTTATTTAGTGAAAATTCTCAACATAGATTACTCTATGAAAAATGATGGGAGTCTGAACGCTTCTCACTGCCAAAAGTGAATTCCTGAAGAACAGAAGCCTGATCTGTCACCAAGAATAGAAACACGGGGGAACAGATAAATAACCAAAAATAACAAAAAAAAAGCCTTGGAGAAAATGGCTTAGATTACAGCTGATTGTTTTGATACCCGCAGATATATTCCTACTGAAGACCGATGTCTGCCTGATAATTTGCAACATGGGCACATTTGCTGATATATGGGCTTCCAAAGGTGCATCAAGTGATACTTTCAATTGCTTTGAAACCCGTTGCAAGCACAGAATAATTACAGCAAGGGAGCTGGCAGCCATACTTCTTGGCTGCAGTAGCTGCTTGTGAAAAAACTTGTCAAAATTTGGGCCAGCTAAACATTCTCTGCCTCAATAACCCTAAATTGAAATAGATATCTATACATCTGCTTCAGAGAGAAACTGTGAAGTAAATTTATTAGTATCTGTAAAGTAACAGAGATCTTCTGAGCCAATGTTGTGCATGTGCTAAGTCTTATCAACTCAGTAGTGGTCAAATATCTCATTTGTGCATGGCTGTGAAGAACCGAGAGTGTATTTTACACAGGCTCTGCTTCCCTTGCCAACTCATAGGAATTAGAGGGCTATTCTACCTTGAAGCAGGAACAGGATCAAACTTGAACTTAAAATTTGTCTTCCAACTGACAAGTGTGCCTCTTGGGGGTAGAATTAATTTTTGTCTACACCTTACTTGCTGAGAGTTTTCCAATAAAAAATATCTCTGACTCCTTCCTTCTTTCTTCAGCACAGGATTTCACATAAGACTTGTTTGAAAGGCCAGTGGTGGCTTAAAACAAAAGCTGAGCAATGAGGAGGGAGAAGGAGAGTAGGAAGTAGCTTTGGCACACTTGGAAGAGTCACAGCATCAGTCTAGTTGCAAAATTAAACAAGATGCTACACAATTAAAAGAACACATTTATTTTTGTTTTAATTTTGTTCTGGTGAGTTGAGAAGTAATTGATGGATACGATCAATGGAATGATCAAACTACTGTAGTCTGCCTTACTGGTTTCACAGGGGCCAGTACTGTTTCAAATTAAGGTATAATAATAACCTGAAAGCTCTTTGCTGTGTTCGTTTTTCTTTACTAGTTCAAAAAAAAAAAGTTCAGGAATTAAAAGATTATCTTTTCTGCTTCAGGTACTCTAAGCCCACCACAGAAAAACACCGCATGTATTCAGTCTGTATCAAAGTGAAAAATGCAACAAAAGGCACAATTCTGAAAGCTGTAAGGGCCCCTCCAGCTTCTGTGGAGCAATGGGACATCGTCTGCTTTTGTGGCATGATGCCTCGAATGACAACTAAAACATTTCACAGCAAATGCACGGAAGAATTCACTGCAAAAGCTGTCATTCGTCATCGTGATATCGGTTATGATGGTAACCAGGATTGTATGACTACCTCATTAAAACAAAAAAATTGGAATGCTAGAAAACCACAAAAAGGCAGCAGCCCAAAATAAAATAAAAAAGCCCATGCTGCATTTATAGGACCTTCTAGAAAATAAATTTTTGCTGACGTACACTGACTCACAGATAGAAGTGCAGCTTTTTTTCTTAATTCCAGTTTATAAATAAGGGTGTTACCTGCACAGTTCACAGCAAATACAGGCAAAAACACTCTTACACCAGTGTTTGCCATTAGGAGATATTTAACAAATGTCATGCTGGTGGGAAAGTGTTTTCTAGGAGTTCCTCAAAGCAGGCCCAGCACCTGAAGGCCATTACCAAGATCAAGCTCATTCAAAGCAAAGCACAGCCCTTACGTAGAAGACCCTGATCCGCTCAGTAGATTGTGTATTTTACTATTCTCACAACAAGCTCCATGAAAGTTTTATGATTAACATTTGTATGATGCACTATATCTAGAAATAGGACAGTGAGCTGACTCACTCTGTTATGAAAGGGAAACAGAGGAGCTCTCTGCAGCTCCTTAAGAACTTCTCTCCACCGCTCACTCAAAGAGTATTCCAGACAGAGATCCAAAGTACCCTGGGTAGTGTACAAATGGTCCCAGACATTATCGCGTGTTAATAACCCAAGCCACCCAAAGCAAACCCTACTCCCTGCAGGCCGGGGGGGCAGGACAATGCTGCCTAAGCCGTAGCAGGACTCTTCTTTTGGCCAACCCCAACAAAGGACTTGCCTTTTGGCCAATCCCCTGTGGCCCCGGCCCTGCTCCTGGCCAGTCCCACCCAGCCACAGGGCTATATAAATCCTGACAACCCACCTCTTCCTCTGGGCTGTCGTTCTGCCTGTAGTAGCTTGGTTCTTAGAGTGATTGCTGTAGTTTCTAGCAACTAGTTTGTAGGACTTGCACAGAAGCAAGGGTGGCCTCAAAGATACAGAGACTTAAACAGTTAGAGCTGTAAAATGAAGATTAGAGAAAAGAGGTTTGTTTTCTTGGATCTACTTACAGTAGCAATATTGATTTGTTTTGTGACCTAAGCTAATATCTTAATCTTCTCATCAGATAAAAAAAAAGCTGGTAGTGTTTTTATTTAAAAGGTCACAGTTAAGAACAACATTATGTATAGTGTTTTGATGTGCTTGGGTAAAAGACAACAAAGAAATAGCAGCATTCTAAAGAACAAGAGGTATCTTGCCTAAAACTAGTATAGTGTAGCTATTTACATGCATGCCTGTATTAAGCTGACTTCTTAGAAAGTAAATAAGGTTTGCTTGTTAGGTTATTCAAATTTTGCTATATTTGAGCAAGCCCTGCAGTTTAATTCAGTACAGCAGCTGTCAAGTAACAGTTTGTTTATATAGAAACTTGCATTTCTAAGGAACCAAAAATGTTTCATAGATTGTGTGCTGCTATACCACTGTATCTCATTGTGTATCAGCTGTCTGTCCAGCTAGTTTTACTCTACAATTGCTAACAGGGCTTCAGACAAGCACATCACAGGAGCTTTTCTCAGAAAATGTGAATGCACATACTACTTGATAGCTCCGTTTGGAAGATGAATAGGTGCTTAGGCTCATCGTCTGCCATCTTTGTAACTTTTAAGACTGGTAAGGCGAAGTTAAAGAAACTTCTGTGGCACAAGTTGTCCTTCTGTAAAAATTTTGAGTCTTAAATGTGTAACTAAACCACTATCCGCTCCTGTCTGTGGGTTTTCCCTTTCTCTCTAGCTCTCTTTTGGGTAGATAGTATCATCTAAGACAAACCTGTGCTTTATGTAATGGGATTTTTAACTGTGACTGTTAGGCCTTTTCTTACCAATAATGGCCTGTATTATTCTGATAGGAGAAGGCTCCCAAACAGTGATCATGTAATCTAAGGACTGCATGGATCGCAGCTTTTGGAAATAAAAGAAGTGGACAGGAGGCAAAATGAAGTGTGCTGTGAACTTCTGCTGATCAAAAGACTATGACAAGGTAGGAGCAGGATGAAACAACTGGCAGAGTCAAGGCTGCTATCCCAGCTTGGAAAGGATCTGGGTGAACTCGTTGGGGTATTTTAGCCAGCATTTGGGCGGCAGCTGTACTCACACTTACTGTAGCACCCTGGGCTCGGCCTGGCCCCCTCCCCCCGTCGTTGGAAACTGAGGGGCCCGCCGAGGCCGGTACCCGCCGGGGGATGCTCCCCAGAGCCTGTGCCCGGCTTGTGGGGAAGCCCCGCCGGGGGCGCTGAACCGCCAACATGTGTGGGAGCGCCTTTTTTGGGGTTGTTTGGTTGGGTTTTTCCTTATTTCCTCTCCCTCATCAGCTGCTAGGTAACGCTCCGGCCAGGTGCCAAGGGAGGGTGTCTGAGGGGAATGGTGCGGCGGCACCTCTGCCTCGGGCCCTCCTCCGCCACGGCGGGCAGTCCCGGCCGAGGTGGGGTCCCCGCAGAGGGAGCGGCGGGCCCTCCCGGCCCTATTTCCTTCCCGACGGGACGGAGCCCAGCCGCGCCTCGCCGCCGCCCGGCCCGTTACTCACCAGCCGCGCCGGGCAATCTCGGCGGGGGAGCCGCTCGCCCGCCGGGCCTCCCCCCGCGCCGCCGGGGCCGCCATCAGGGTCACTGGCAAAGCGGGAGGCCACAGCGCCGGGACCCCACGGTGACACTTCGGGGCAGCCTCAAGAAGCCGGCGTCTGATTGGTGAGATCCCGCGCGGCCACCCGTACGCCGCGCGGTGATTGGCTCGGCGAGGGTGGCGCGCGAAGCCTAGTGTCCGCCCTGGCGGCAGGTCGGGGCTAGTCCTGAGGGGAGCCTGAGCGGCGGCTCGGCCCTAAGGTGGGCGACGGCCGGCGGAGAGGCGATCTCTCTGGCCCCACGGCAGCCGAGATGCCGTCGGAGAAACAGTGCTGAGGGGCAGTGAAGTGACTCGGGGGCGAAGGGCATGTCGGGGGGGAGGGGAGTGGCGTGGAGAGAGCCTAAGAGCGGCCTGTGGCCTAAGGCTCCATCCCTTTGGCGACGACAGGCCTTGGTGGGTGCCCCAGTTCAGCCAAGAGAGAGAGAAGGGGTATCCCTTTGCCAGGGCTGTGCCTCTGCAAGGGGAGGGTGACACCTGCAGATCTCCATCTGAAAAGCCACTCTTGCCGTAGAGTAACCAACTGACTGGATGCCTCAAAGGAGCTGTGAGGTGAATGCATGCGTTGGGTGACAGATGCGCAGGAAGCTGTGGTGGGAAGGAGCACACAAAGGTACCAAGCCGGTAATCTAATAACAAATCTAAGACACTGCAATCTAAAAAGGAAATCAGAGCTTTGAGACAGATATGGACCACTTTCTGTGCCTCAGTGTACAGAGATTTGGGGTTTGTCTTCTGAAGTCATAGCAGACTGGCTAAAGTGAAAAGCTGCATGTCCCTTAGTTCTAGTTCCTTTCCTGTTCCTGTAATTCATTGCAGACCTTGTATTATCCCAGGTTGTGATGCAACAGTTCCTATGTGAGACTTTTCTTTACAAAACTGATGTTCATTAGTGTGTTAAACTACAGATGCCAAAGCCTGGTTCAGTTGTTTGAAATATTATAGCAAGAAATTGTACAAAGAACTTAAGCTCTGCACCGTTTTTTCTCTGCAGATGCAGTTTTGGATGAGAATGTAGTGGTTTGGGGGTGTAATTAACACTCCTTTAAGACAGTCCACTTTTACAAGGTCTGGATACATACACAGTGCACGAGTTCTACAAGAGTGATTTCAGCTCTTAAGTGCAATCTCAATGTTAGTGAGGAGAATGAAAGCAACAAAACTCCTGGTTTTCCTGAGCTTGTTACCCAGAACAATTCCCTAGAACTTGTTAACAAAAAAAACCCCCAAACCCCACAACTGTAATACACTTGAATAGCACTGTAAGTGGTTTTGGTTCTTAGAAGGAAATAAACTGGCAGGTCTGGGGAACTTTATGGTGTAATTTAGAGACAGTACAAGGAAGGGGAAGAGGATAAATGTGTTACTGTAATTGTAATGGTATAATGTCATGAGCTGTGCCTAGTGCTGCACGAGCATCTCATTAGTTCCTCTTTAGAATGCTTCACCCCCAATAAAATCTACTTAATTAGTAGATGGTTTTAAATAAAAGGTCAGAGTAAAGACATCTTGAACAGAGATCCGGAGTCTGTATTATTTTGCTTCTGACACTGGTTCCCTGTGGGTCTTGAACAACCCACTAATAAAACCTGTTTTCACTCACGAGTGTGCTGTGTATAGAATTTCTGTCAATGAGACGTGCAGTTATAGGGGCTGATAAACCAGACCTTTAACCTGTTTGTGTCTTTATTTCTGCCTTGATAAATCCAATCTAACTTCACCTCAGAGTGATTTAAGGACTAGTGCTTGTAGAACGTGTTGAGATTAAGTGGAAAACATTATTAAAATGCATTATTACAAGGATGGCTGCAAGAGCAGAAACACCCTTGAACTGGACAATGTTGCTATAGATTGAGAAATAGTACAGGTATCCAGAAGAATGCTTTCCCCTATATTCTAGTGCCAGATGAAAAAACTCGAAAGGCAAGTGCTGTAAAGTACTCAAGAGGCACTAAACTTGTATGATTTTTGGATCTGAGAACTTTGGTGTAAAGAAAATGCTCTGTCTTAAGCGTCATCCTCGCCATTTTATTTTTTTTAATATTACAGAATTGTGAATTAATGGTCTAAAGGTAAACAAGATAATGTTACTTGTAGATGCTTATAGTTACGTGATGCTCAGATATGGAAAGCTCAGGAAGAAAAAGCTTCAATTTTTCCTGCAAATGAAGATCATTTCCCATACTTGTTTCAAAGTAGCTATTAAAGCTATTTCTTGGATGCTTTTTTTCTGCATCCTTGTACTTCTTGGAATTCTTTCACTGTGTAAAGGCCTCCTATGTAATTCTGGTACAAAGTGATTTTACAGAAATGAAACAGCTACCGAAAACCTATGTGCATAGTCTGAAAATGCTTAATTTCATGCTCACCATGTCTTCAGCACAGAGATATACTGTCTTCTCTTGGGACCACAACATATGGGCAGTGACGTGGCTCAGTCTGCAGTAAGCTTCTGCATCTGAATGGCTTGCAGCCCGACAGATCCAAGGGAACTATTTCACCTCCCTGCATGTGCCTTTCAGTCAGTCCTCATCAGTGTGCTGCTGCAGGTAGAGCAGACATGAAAATTTGAGTAGGACCACCTTAAAGCAGGTATTGTAAGCAAAAAAAAAAAAAAAAAATAAAATTTTTTCCTTTTTTTTTTGTTTAGCTCTCTTGCAAGATGTTGAAGTTGCATTTTAATCAATATTTGATAAG
>VXBJ01007099.1:608541-636472 GCA_013400055.1 Nycticryphes semicollaris | reverse complement strand
GAAAATTTTGTATTGTTTACAAAAGGCAATTGCTCTGTCTGCTTCACCCACCCCCTTTGCACATTTTATAACAGATGCTAGGAATTGAGGAATTGACCCTATTTCTAATGTGTGTAGTGATACAAGGAATTAAAAGGGGACGATTGATACAAAAGCTGTCTGAGTCTTAAAAGTTAAAAGCAGTAGTTACGTTGACTAACACCTCTACCAAAGCTGAAGGGAAGACAGTGTTTCATTTTAGCTGAATGATATTACCTCCTACTCCTGTGTATTGTTTAATAAATAAGAGAGATGCATGTAATTCAGTGTCTATTTAAAAAAAAAAAAAAAAAGAAGATATATTCCTCAAAAGAGAGGGATTCTATCTTTTAGTAATAACCAGCATCTGCTTTGTTTTCCTCTGAACTGAAAGGTAATTGAACTGACAATTCCAAGCTGTCCTGAAAATGACAGATGACTGAACTGGGAGTAGGAAGAAAGCAGAAGCCCTTTTGTACTAAAGAAAAGGAGATGGCACACTGGTTGGATCTGGTTTCCTTTCACAGATTTCTTTCAGAGTTTAAGCATCTCCGGGTGACCTTGGCCAACTCACCTTATTGTTTAATTTCTTAATGTCAACAATGGCTATTACAGTTCCCAGGTAGAGCAGCATTTTCTACGTGGTCATTTTTATAACCATCTTGTCCTTTCTTCAATTTGTGACCATAGAAACACATGTTGTATGGAAGAGAATTTGTTTTTATTACATTTTTCTAGTTCGCTTAGCTTTACTGTAACGTTCATGAGCAGGTTTTTGCACCTTTTTTCCTGCTGGTTCTGAAGCTAAGCTAACTTTTCTTGTCTCCTGGTCTATAAAAGTCAGAAGACTCCCTGTTTGTCTCACATGGTGATTAAGCTGCTTCAGAAGTGCTCTTGGGATCTGTAATGAGTAAAATTGTGAAGCTGTTTTGGCAGATCAGCTGTTGTCTGGGTCACAAGCACCAACACTTATTTACTGCTCTTGGACAGATTTGCAGAACCAGACAGTTGTGATAACATTTCAATACGTACGTGAGAAAGCCAGAGCAGAGCGTTAGGAAGGTTTCTGAACAGGGAGAGCTGGCTGATGGTTACAGCAAGGCTCAGAAGTCAAGAACTAAGCATTCTGTTCCTAGTGCTGTTGGATGTTGCAGCACCAGTTTCTTGTATGGCATTGGGCAAGCCCTTCTGTGCCTCTGTTTCCCCATTTGCAGAATATGGCTATTTACATTATATATATATATATATGTGTGTGTATACATCTATTATATTCCTTTTATATTGTTGTATTTTTCATAACACAAAGCTGCAAACTAAAATGAAACTAAATAGTCAATATGCAGCAAAGTAGTTGCCCAATCCATTCACTGTCCTGCTCTCTAAATAATAGATGCAGAAAACTTGGACATTTTTTTTTTCCTTAGCTTTGCTGTCTGATTCTCTAATTAGTACTGTCACACAATGTTCCAGATACAGGATTCCCCACATGCCTGTATCTACACCAGAAACCTGGATCTTGAATTAAGGTTTTAAGAAGCTCTAGTAATACCAAGTCTTGTAGACTCCATCAACAGGCCAAGCTAATTTGGTGACCATTTTAATACTTAAATTACGAATGAAGGGGATTCGTTGCCTTTGCTGTCTGTAAGGAGGGTCTGCAGGTCTATTTCATGTGGCCTGACTTTAAGACTAGCAGTTGGATGATAAGTTTTCTCCAGGTAGCATCCTCCTAGAGTAGGTCGTACTCATTGCTCTTTTGTTGCATCAGGCATGTTTGGTGAAACAACTTCTGCTCCAAGACAGACTTAAACATCTAGTAAACAGAGTAGTTTGGGGGTTTATGGCTAATATCCCTGGCTTGATTATTACACTGAGGCCAACATGGGTTGATGTGAGAAGACACAAGGCAAGAAGGGAATACTCATGCAACAAATATCGACAGCTCCATTCCCAGCATTCCCTCCTTGCTGTGCCTACATTCCGGGCATTCCCCTATTTGCCGCACCCACTTTATTCCTGCTCATCTCAGACAGAGGTACATGGCAGGTCGGTTCCCCTGCAGCTGTCAGAACAGTCTTATGGCATTAAATTTTCAGCTTGGAAGAAAATTGATCGGGGCTGTTCTGAGTTATCTGTGTCTATTCTACATTCCCCACGGTGGATTGTCTGAAATGTTTTCTGCGGGAGGCGGCTTTCTCTCTTGGTTTGTACATCAGGCTGCTCACATGCAACTATGATACCACATAAAGTGTTACGCTGTGTGAACCACAGCAATGTGACACAAAATTGCAATATGAAAGTTTGATCATCTTCAGATGTGTTGAGCCAGTCAAGGTTTTCTTAAAAAAAAAAAAATAATAATCCAAAACAAGTCAGTATACAGTTCTTTGAAATCAGGAAATGTGTCAGGGGAAGAAAGATTCATATTAGTAATGTATTTCATTACAATTATTGTAATATCAACAAGATATGGCCAGATGCCATTTAAAAAATTAGTGCAACAAAGTTCCTTAAGTTGGCAGTTGCGAATTGTGGTTCATGGTGATCATGGATTCTCAAGTCTGAGGAGAATGGGCTTACAAACAAATGTGAAGACTAGAGAAAGGATGAAGTGAGACATCTTGGAGAGCTCTGGCAGGAAAGCTTCCTCTGCCTGTGGTTCAACAAACACAGAGGCTGAAGCACGTGGAATATAGGGTTGTAAACAATTCCTTTGCATTTCAGAAGTTTGTCAGGAAGGTGATCTGTGAAACACCAGTGCTGATGAAGCAAGGACCTGCTTGAGGCCAGAGGTTCCTTTGGTTAGAGCTGAGATGTGGTGTCAGATTCCAACAACTAGCGAGTAGTTCCTGCTCATGAATTATACGCACTCTGTTTTCTCTTTGATACTGACAGTATCTGAAGTACTCAGATGTTAGGTTTTTCCTCTTGATAAATGAGAAGCCCTAAAGAATTTGGCCTTACGGAACTTTGCATCAACTTAACATCTACGGATTAAGGAATTACTAATAAAGAATCACTTTGTTCTACACTCCAGCTTGGATTTTTCTTGTTGTGGCCTCTGTGCCACCTGAGAGATGCTCACATTCTGAGATCTGTGTCTTGCACTATCACCAGAAGGATTCTGTTGTAGTTAAATTGGCTCAGAACTCACACACAACATACAGACTATACTAGTTCATTCTTTCATTGCTCTGTCAGTTCACAAGCTTTTAACTTGTGTTTGCCAATAGAGAGAAGAGATATGAATCAAAGCTAGAGCAAATATTTTCTGACTATGAACCCTCTCTAAGTTCAATAGCTCTCCCAGTAGTTCCCAGTTGCTCTTTTGTTTGAGGCAGAGGCCCCTGGGCTCCAATTCAAGCTCTGACGCTTAGTTTTCAAAACCACCTTTGAAGTTGCATGTGTTGATGCTCTCAGCAAGTGGGAGTGAGAGGTCACTTCTTTATTCCTCTGAATGAAAAGAAACAGTCTAGAATATTTTCTGGTTAGCATTTAGCTGCTTGCATCAGTCCTACAAGGAAGTACATTTACTTCCTACAGTAGCACTAAGATGGTGACAAAAATTAGGAATGGGTACATCATATCTCCTAATAGATGCCAGCGTTGCTCATCTGGAACAGCAGTTTGTTATGACAACGTACACCAAGTTCATGCATTTGCAGTGACACCACCAGAAAAAGGTAATCTTTAGGTGACATACAGTGGGAGATGTGAATCCTATTAATGTAAAACTTTCCACAAGAACTCAGTTCTGTTGCAAGGACACAGACATTAATGTAGCAGTTTAAAGAGTGTCACAATAAGGCACGTATTGTCACTAGGGTTTGTCTTCAGTAGCATTTGCAATAACAAAACTGCTGTTCCTAGTGTTAAACTGCTTGTCATCAGTAACATGACAGTCTTTAGTCAGTCACATGGTATTAGTATGAATATTCCAAGCAGCGATTTCTAGACCTTGAGTGGCTGCTTACACAGAATTATGGTTTTTAACAAATATTTTTCTGATATAGCAAAAAAACCCTACCACATATTTATTTCCCCAGGCTGGTCTGTTTACAAAGGTATCCAAAAGAACTGCCAGACACTAAGATTATTTTTTTTTCTTACCCTTAACACTTCTTAAAATACTCAGAGCTAATCTTAGATTATATTTAATCACCACAAACTGTCATAGAAAATTCAAGCTATTCCTAGAGGACAAAAAAACACTGGGAATTGATCCTCCAGCAAAACAATGTCTGTGTTGCCTTTTCCCCCCCTTGCTTGCAGCGACGCCGGGATTCCAGCTTTTGCTGCAGCGATGCTGCTCGGTGCTTGCACAGTACGTCGTGTATTTTTATATAAAGCCCTTGTTTGCGGGCTGAGGGAACATTCTACATTGATGGGTTTGCAAGCAAGTATAGCTCAGCAACTCCTTTATCAGGAATATCTTGCCTTTAACACTTTGATCTCTGCTATTTCTAAAATGTGTTGCTTGTTTGATTTTTCTAGGACTGCCCTTTTAAAGTCGGGCAGCTGCAGCCTCTTAAAGTAGCCATCATTCAACTGGCAGCTGTTAGCTCTATTGGGCTTTTCAAGTCCAGCTAAAAGTAGCTGCTATAACTTTTCTCAGAAGACGTTATTTAACTTACAGAAGGCTTACTCAGAACTTCTCAATCCTCATTTTGAGGTCATACATGAAACCAGAGATTCTGTGAGCCTGTTCCAGGGGTAAGTACTTGGGACTTTAGGGATTTTGGAATCTAGCTCCAATTTCATCAATCTTTGTTATCCCAGATGAATCACTTCTGCATCCTCAGAAAGAACGCCTGAAACATTTGTAACATCCTCCACTCCTATAGCTTTTTCTCCACCCTTTCCAATTTTTGAATGAAGTATTGGGAGAATTCACACCTTCCCCCAACACCCAGATCTGGAGAAAATGATCTTGCTAAGGGTTTAAAACACAAATTTCATCCAAAAATAACCTCTCTCAGGAATCTTTATCAAGCTGCTTAAGCATTCAGAATGAGAGCCTCAGCAGGCAAGGTTTGCAGGGTTTGTAAGCCAGATTGTCTGAGGTAGCAGTGTATATTCTGATGTTTTTCTGATCTTGGTACGGATGAAACCATGCCCCCACCCTGCAGAGTAGAGCTGTGGAGATCAACCAGGGCTGGAGGGGAAGTGGGTTTAATTTGAGGCTGAAAATCTGCATCTCTGCCATAAAACAGAATACCAATTATCTGTTAGGTGTACTCTGGGTCCAGAATAATCCTAATTTGAATTTAAGACCAGATGTGAATTCTGCAGTTTATGTTTTGGTCCTGGGGTGCGTGCTGTGCTTAGACCCTCCCCACTACTGGGCTCCGCATCTTTTCAGGAGTGCGGGAGTGGGGAGCAACCTATCTTGGGGTGGGGGGGAGTAACCTCTATGGTTGGATTATCCTTCCATGGGAGTGGGAATACGGTTGTAGAAAGACTGTCGTTTAGAAGTGGGGTTTCCCCTCCAGAGCCAGAGGAAAGCTTTTCTCAGTCAGTGGCTTTATCGAGGAACTGAGCCTTGATGTTTACCTAAGGAACTGCTTTACAGTATGTTGTAATAAGTCTTTTCAAGCTAGAAGAATGTTAGGAGGGTCATATAGTTAAACCCTGAAATTAGTCGCCTGTGTAACCTGAATTTTGCCTTCTGTGCGTATTTTAATTGCCACGTGTGATCACACTGTTTTTCAAACAGCGTGGGTGCCTTCAGCAGTGCTGCGGAGGGATGCCCGGTGTTGAGTAATGGCTCTACCAACAAATCCTTTGCCCAAACCCCGTGTGGTTTAACCCCCAGAAGCCTGAACTCGTAGCCTCCTCCCCCGAGGAACTAGCGTAGCCTCGGCACAGCACAACCGGTACCGGAGCAATGCCCCGCACACCGTCTGCCGCGTCTCGCTCGCTTCTACGCGGGCCCTGCTGCGCATGCGCGGTGAGTGCCGGCTTCCGGCCCGCACCGCGCAAGCGCAGCTCCCGCGGTGGGCGGGGCGCCATCGCGGAGGGCGGCTGACAGGGCCGCTCTCGCGAGAGTTGCTGCGGGAACGGCGGCGGCGGAGCGGGCGGGGGGGGCGCCGCGGGACGGGGCCGTAGCGGCAGCCGAGGCGGCGCTGGAGGGGCAGCCCGGACGGGCTGCGGCGGGACGGGCAGGCGGCGAAGACCCTCGGGCGGGGCGGCGGCCCCCAGCTCTGCGCGGTGAGCCAAGGGGGGGTGTATGGAGGGCTGGCGGCGGGCCGCCGACAACCTCCCCCCTCCCCGGTGAGGCGTGGGGAAGGCCCTTCCCGGACGGGGCCCGGCTTCACTGCCTACCGCCGGCCCTGCTGAGGTGGGGTGGGGGAGGGACACGGCGGCGGGCGGCAACCGCTGCCTCGGCCTGGGCCCCGGGGGTGTTCCGCCTCTCTCCGCTGTGCTCCGCGGGAGCCGCCTTAGCGCTGCCCCGGGGCTGTGGGCCCGCGCCCCGGCGGGCTCTGGCCTTCCCGTGGTTGTGCTGGCTCCGCGGAGCTGGTAGGGGTCGGAGTGAGATCCCAGGCTGTCGAGGCGTTATCTGCTGGGCGAGATTCTCTGTCGGAGGCTGTTCTCTGGGCTTGGGTCCCCCGCACGGGATTTAGTCATGGGCCGCTTTCATTTTTGCTGTGCGTTTGTGGGGGGTTGGCTGGTGGTGGTTCTTGGGACTTAGTTTTAATATTTCCCGGAAGAGTTCCGTAACTTCAGGCCGCTTCCCGAGGTTAAAAGGTTGTGGATACCCTGTAGGCAGCTTAACATCCATACATACCTCTTTCTCCTAGGACCTTTTGGGTCATGTTTCAAATACGAATTGCTATGATAAGAGAGAGAAGCTTTTTTTCTTAGCCTCTTCTTTCTCTTCTGAACTTCCTGCTTGAGATTCGGTGTTGGTTTTGTGGGATAAGGTTTAGCTTGCCAATATAGTTTCAAATAACCTGTAGAAGACAAGGATGCAGTCTTGTTAACTCCCACAACATCTGACTCAGACATCTCTTTTATAACCTAAAGAGAAAAATATTCGGTAGCACAGTTAATAACTGGGAGAGCAATTCAAAGATAAGTATAGTGTTTAGGGAAGTTCATTCCTTGTTTTAAAATTATTAAATGCCTGTGGTCAAGGGCCAAAATTTGAAGGATTCCAGATTGTTAGTCCTCTTCGAACACAATGTTGTTTGTAAGCCATTTCTGGGTAAACTTTGGATATTGACAATTTGTGCTAAAGAAAGGTCTTTCAATTATTATGACCTCTTATGATAATTAAGTCATATAGTCTTTTAAGTATTTCATAATACCTGGCAAGCTTGTAGCATTTGAAGCTGCTTTATCCAGTTTAAAATAATAATAAAAAAAAAATGGTGGCAATAAACAAATATTGGTAGAGGTGAAGTTTTCTATTGCTTGATAAAATTATTTGATCTGATAAGTACTAGCTGTGCTTTGTGCTGTAGCTGAATTTTCTAAGTGCTATCTTGACTTGTCCTCTGACAACATGCTTGAGGAAGTTCATACGTATTAAGCTGGCAGTTCATAAGTATCATTTATGACCCTGAATGTTCTGGGATTTATATGTTGATAATTTATTGCATGTTTTACCTCATTTGTTTATTATGTTATACGTCCTTATTTGGCTAACTTGAATTAGTGCTCTGCCTGTTCAATTTATTCTTTCTATTCTTTTGTCTAGAGCCTGACGCTTAACAATTTTGCATGTCTTCCAGATGATGTATCCACACATTTTTCTTCCCACCACCCTTGGTAATGTTTTGTCCTGTAACAGCTGATAAAGCTTAGGATCTGATTTTTTGCAAAATCTTCCACTGAATGTATCTTCTTTCTTCCCTCACTTGAGCTTTTCTAAACTGTCTGTTCTTCTGTTCCTGCCCATATCACTTTCCTGAAGAACAGTAAAACAGTGGAAAGAGAACAATGAAAAAGCTCTCACTTGCTTAAAAAATGCTGTTTGTAAGAGCAGTATAGAAAGCTTGCTTTTGCCTGTGTGGGTTTTTTTTTATATATATGTGTTGAAAAGAACCAGAGAATTGTTTCCTGTTGGCTACAACAGGGAGTTTTGTATTTATAATTCCTTATATGCCATCCTGAGCTGCAGCACTGTATTGCTAATAAGAATTTACTGTTAGCTGCATCTCCTGCCTTTTCTTCTTCTTCACCCTTCTGGATTTCTTAAGAGGAAAAGGGGTATCTTTCCCCAGATCACACTAAGGTGAGAAATAAAAGACATATTCAGAGAAATCTTGGTCATTTCTCTTGTAAGATCATCTGATAATTCTTGTAACGTGTATTCACATTTTGACTGTTATTCATTCATACCTATCTTATTCTGTTTCAAGTCTGTGGAGCTGGAGTACACTGTAATATTTGCAGTGTGTCCCATTTCAATGCCATCTGCAAATACCTAGGGCTGTGCTCTCAGTGGGGAGAGACCCAGCACAAGCTACTTCCCCAGTGAGCAGTGGGTTTGTTTGTATTTTAAAAATTATGTGGCTGAATATCTGTCAGAATTTATTTAATAAGATCAGTGAACAGCAAATGCTTTCTAAGTGCTTTTAAGGGAATTGATGTCCTAGTTTACCTTTTTTGACATTTACGGTGTAAGTATCTTAGTGTAATATTTTCAAAGCTTTTCCCTAATTTACGTGTAACTTTGGTGCCTAAAGTCATGATGGTTAAAGTTGTGTTCCACACTGCAGCTGTTGTTAGTGACATTACCTACAAACATTACTCCTTTATGTGCTCAGTAATATGAATGCATGTTTAAAGAAAATGGTGTGATGAATCTCTTTCATCTTGAATTGTGCTGGAAAATTTCCCAATGTTGTACTATTGCTAGGCTTAGGGAAATGCCAGTGTAAGTTCTTGGAAGCGCTGGATCAGTTCCTCTAAGAAGGTTGTGTATTAACCCCTTCAGTTAAAAACAAAAAAAAATAATTCTTAGATGCTAGTGCAATATGAGATAGTAATACTTTTGTACCCCAAAAAAAGGGACATTTACCAATTGGCAGTACTTTTCTTTAAATGTGTCTTGAGCCTGTAACGTATGAAGTTGTGCAACTTGCTGTTACGTTCTTAAGTTTGGAAGTGAGGGGTTTCCAAGCAGTGTTCCCTTAGCTGATGGTGTTCTCACGTCTGTACAATGGTACACATCTTCAAATACAGCATTATGCTGTTTGAAACACCGAAGCCTTGCTCCCAGCAATATTTACCCTGTGAGAAGGAATAGAAACTGATGACGCACAGGACATGTAGATGGTACGCTTGAACAACTGTTTGCATTTTCCATTCCTTCATACACAGTCGCTCGTGTTGCTCTTTAACATTGCTATAATAGCAGCAAATTATAAATACCAACAGTTTAAAAACCCCAGAGGCCAGGTTAGAATACAAGGAGAGGGTGAACCCAACACAATAGATGCTGGCAAGAGGAAAATATTCCCGGCCAAGGAAAGTTATTGTTGCTGTTTGTATGAGTATGCTCGTGTGGGGTGGAAGACTGACATCGGAAAGACAGATGCTTTTTCACCAGCATTAAAACTAAAATGAAGTATTTTAGAAGCTTGAAAATGTAACTAGGGTGATAGGCTTCTTGGTTTTAATTCTGTGTGTTGGTCAAAGCTTGGATCCAGTATGTTCCTTTCCAGTAGCTGCAGTGGCACAGGCAGATTGTTCAGCTGTGACTGTGGTGGCTGTTGACAGCTTTGTCAGTCTTACTGACACTTCAGTAACGCTGTGTAGGAGTACCACAGAAAACCCCAAGCCCTGTCCATGTGGGGACTTCACTAAGCTGTTGTCTTTTTTTTCTTTTTCTTTTTTGATGAAGATAAATACTGTAAATACCTCTTCTCATTCTGCTCGGTTTCCTGTGATAGGAATCTCAGTTCTGGTGTTTGCCTGGAGCTTCATAATTTCTTACAGGGTGCTGAAGCCTGGGCAAATATGGGGCTCATGGAATATAAGCATGTTGATTGCATTTTATGTAAGGCAGGTTTTTCTCTGAAATGAGAAAATGCTATTGCCATCTGCTGCCTTTGCATATAGCAGGGCTCTTTCTGGGCCATAACCACAGAGACCAAATTAGCAGGTGCGTGGGTTCACTGGTGTTTGTCAGATTTCTTCTGTCTTGAACTGTCATTGACAAGTACCAGCTCTCTGCTGGTTCTTCGCAGGGGGTGTTCATGATGGTTTTTAACTTATAGATTATCTTATTTGACTTTTTTGTTTGATCCCTTACCTTCTCTGCTATCAAACATAGCTGGAATTAAATCAATTCCTTCCTATTCTAACCTAAGATCAAGATAGGAGCCTTTTAAATGATTTCAGAATGCCTATATATGCCTTGCCAGATTTGATGTCATTTCTTCTCTGGGCTCATAAGAGGTGCTGAACTCAAACTTGCTGATTTTCATGCTGTGCTTATGAAGATATTTTTTTTAACGTGTTCTGCTGCTCAAGATGCTGGAATTTCAGGACAGGTGCTTCTATGGTTAAGAGCAAGCCCAAACTTTTGTCTCTATGTAATAATATTTTAGGACACTTTTTGATAGGCATGTCAATTCCAAGAAAGTCCTGTTATAGAGGACCCATAGAAGTATTCTCTGTTTTGTCTAACTTACTGGTTTAAAATTTATCTGAGCTGTATGAATGCAAAAACCCCAAATTACTGTTTTAAGCCATGTGTCCAGCTCGATCTTTCCCAGTGAGGGAGGGGGAGTACATGGCCCTTTCAGAGCCGCCCGCTTCCACCGTGGGCTGGAGCTGGTGGGGGGAGGTACCGGGGTTCTGTGTCCCGGGAGGGTCATCCTATCGCGTTCTCCCCACCCCGGTTCCATCCCGCTGTCGTTACCGGTGCGAGGAGCCGGTGCCATTCCGGGAGAGGCGGTCCCGCTGCCGGGCGGGAGAGGGGGGAGGACCGGCCCTCTCGGGACGGCCAGGCAACGGCGGGCCTTGCCCGCCCGGCTCCCCCGGAACGAGGGGCTGGCGGCTACTCCCGGCGGGCCGGTGCCGGCCACGGTGCCGCCTCCCGGGGCCGTCGTGGCGGCCATTGGCCGCGGGACGTGTCACTCGGGCGAGCCGGGCCTGGGCGAGCGGCGGCGGGAGGAAGCGGCGGCCGCGCCGGGCGGAGGGAGCGGCCCTGGGCGCGGCCCCGGCCATCGATCCGTGCCACTTCCCCTAATGGCCCGTCTCTTCCTCCTCCTCCTCCTCCCCTAGGGCGGATCGTCCCCCGGCCTCCCTGTATGTGAGAGACGGGGCCGGCGTCTCGGAGGGAGCCGGGCCGCGGGAGGAGCGGAGGCTTCGGGGAGCGCTTCCTTCCCAGCGCCGTGCGCGGCAGCCCCAGCATGGAAGCCATCGCCAAGTACGACTTCAAAGCCACCGCGGATGACGAGCTGAGCTTCAAACGGGGCGATATCCTTAAGGTAAGTGGAGAATGAGGGCTCCGGGGTTCCCTCTGTCCCCCGCGGCTTTTCGGTTTCTCTCCTGAGTCCCTTCCTGTCGGTCAGACCTGTCCCTCTTCTGTGGCCCCCGCAAACGCCATCTCCTTCTAACAGGGTACCTCAAGATTTCCTCGATCCCAGTCTGACCTCTTTAAGAGCAGGAGAGGCTGTTTCAATTCTGTGCTAAGCATGCATCCCAAAGTCTCCAATTTCTCTCTTCTGAGACTGGAATATTTGAAAACTTAGTTGTGAACATGGTAGCAAATAAGCAGAAGTACAGGGTAACCTCCTTCTACAAGAGGAAACCCCTTAAACTAATCAAGATCAATTTTGTATTCCTTTCCTTTGCCTTCTGCCAAGGATTTCAATATCAAAGAACTGTGATTAGATTATTTCTCAGTGGATAATCTTTTAGCATCAGGCTGTCAAATATTGGTGCTGAGTTTTATCTTCAGTCCTGATGAACTTAAGTGATAAGCTTGTGGCTGAATATTTAATGGGTCTGTGCAGATGTAAGTGGATGTTGGAGTGCATTACAGGAATTTTGGTCTATAGTTCTTTCAATAGTTCAAAGGCTTTTTAGATTTCATCTTGGCTATATTAAAGGAATTTGAAAAATACTTGAATTTCTTGAACTTCATTTAAAAAAAAAAAATGGATGCACGGAACAAGGTCAACACTGTATTTTGGGGGGCAGTAAAACATAAATCCCATAGTGGTTTGGCCTCAGTTGAAGCATAGCTCTGAGCTTTGTTGCTTCCAAGTAATACAAAACATATTGCGGAATCTTTTAATGGAGTTTTGTTCAGAGTCAGTATGTCTCCATAAATGTGTAAGATGGGCTTTACCTTCCTGGAGTGATGTATTTAGTATTAAAGTTTTTTAAGATGCTGCTTTCTCAAATGCTCTAAGTAGAAAGTGTTTTGAGAAGTGCCAGTCCTGCAGATGTGAGGCTGTAGCTTTGTGTGTGCTGACAAATCAAGTCCTGCAGACCTCAGTGGGATTGCTCATCTGCTCAGTAGTTTTGCCAGGGAAGGGCTTGATTTTACTATTTTAAAACAAGTTGCAAAACCCAACCTTTAAGTGTAAATGTAATACACATCTTTTATAGCTGATACTTCACTAACACAACTGTGGCTTTGTTGTGGGGTAATTTTATGTGGCCATCAACAGATAAAGGTTACAAAAATGTATCCTGCTTTGAGATTGATAACTTGTAAAATAATGTATGTATCATGCATATCCCTGGCCCATAATCAACCTAAAAATGCCTGTTTGACCTGTATACCTCAGTCCCAGGGTTTATGTAGATTACCAGAATATTTCCTTTTACTGTTTTTAAACATTTGAGACTCTCAGAATTTTAGAAGTCTTCTGTGTTCATCTTTCATTTATTAAGCTGAACTGTATTCTTCTATTTTGGGTTACTACTAGCTACCCTCAGCTTTTATAGTGTATTTGAAGTAGAGCACAGCTGACATAAGCTTGTAGAAAATGCTGAACAGGAAGGAAAAATTAAGGATAATGAAATATAGTTTATTTAAAGTGTATTTATAATTACTTTCATCTAGTTCTTTATAGGAATTTGTTGAAGTACATGAAAAAATGTCTTGTAAAATTTGCATTAATTTAAAATATTTTCTTCTCTAGCAATTAAAGGAAAAAAAATTTTATTTGGACTTTTAAAAGTTTAGTCTGTGCTAAAACTCTTACAGCTGTGAACAGTGGCACAGTTGCTGTTATAACCTTCTTGAGTCCTAGGCGTTTGATGTCATCCTGTAGAGATACAAATTTTGTCACATGGTGATATGTATGTTGTTACACTACAGTAATCATTATATTTTTCCTAGAATACAGAGAGGGATTTTCCTACTCTGAGCAAAACCTAGGCTGAACACTTCCTCAATGTAGAGGAAGAGTTCTTCTTTCCAGCTCGTGTTCTGAAAATATTTACAAATTTTACCTATTAAAATTAGTAAACTGAGTTGGGGAAATAGCAAATTACTCAAGATTATCATTAAAGTGAGTGGAAACTCCCAAGAGTTTAAGGAAACCACCTTCAGCACAGAGTTGAGTTCTGTGCAGCACAGTAAGGTTCACTATCTAAAGCTGGCAAATTTCAGACAAATAAGCCAACAGCAATTAGAATTTTTACAGTTCACTCAGACTGACAAACTTGTGGCTCGTTGTCATTTTGAAAGTCTGCTTCACTTCAAATGTGTTTCAGGTTGTGGAAATTAATTTCCGTGAGACGTGGCAGCTCTGTTTTATCAGTACTTTACGCATGACTGAGAAATCTCAGGGTATCCCATTCATGTGACTCACGTGATCTGTCTTATTAATCAGGTCAGTTTTGCTGCCCTCAAATGAACTGGGAAGAGAAATACACCTCTGAAGTGTTGAATGCATCTGTACGGTGTGTGGTGAAGCCTTCTTTAAATCTGGCGATTAGACACCCGTCTTATTCAGCTCTGGAAAGTCAACTTAGTTTGATGGCGTGTATGATAATGGCAAAAGATTGTTTTGCAGGGAAATGTTATGTCTTGGCCACACTAAGGAAAGAACAAAATCTATGACACTTTCATTCCCACACCTTGCAAGTTCGTGTTTCTCTTTGTTTGGAGAGAAGGCAAAGATGCAGCCTGTGTGAGTCCCTCTGACTTGAGCAGATAACTTGCCTGTGATGTCATGGTGCCGTTACTGCTGCATGCCCGCCTCTTTGGGGCTTGACTGAATAGCATTTGAACTGTAGCCATTAAGCTGGTTGTTAGTAATCTTGTGGCTGGTTTCCAAAAGTGAGTGAAGATAGTTGACCTTTGGCTTGCAATTGTAAAACAGCTGAGGGAGGAGGAAAAGTCCTTGGCCTTTTCTTTTGTGGGCACTGTATGGCAAAAGCTGCTTCTATGATCTTTGTAACTCTGGCAGCACACTGCATCACCTTACCCTCCTGGCTGGTGCTCCTGTAGCAGTGTGTGATATTGCCACACAAGAGATGCAAACTGACAGCTTTCTTTAAAACTTTAAATGTGCTAAATACTACCTGCTGAGCCATTTCCAGAGAAAGGAAAGGTTGCTGCTCCCTTCTGTGTCTTCTAATCACAGTACATTTCTGTAGCTCTCAAGATCACCATTCTTTTCATGGTGGTTGTTTCACAAAAGCTTGTTGGTGACTGGCATCTTAGTGGGTGTGTGAAGATAAGCCTGTCTTGTTCTTAAAAACCTTACGAAAGGAAACTGAGGGATTCCTCCTTGAAATTAAAGTTTACTGGTTTTCTCTTTGAATAGTTGCTAGTTGTCATGATGCTTTTTCGTTCTTCTCCACTGTCACTTGCTGTATTTATTGAAGTAGGGAGTATTTAACTTCAGTCTCTGTCTATATTTGTTATTCAGGTTTTATGTCCCCAAAATCTATTGTATTTCTAGCAGCCTGTGTTTTTGTTGACCTTTGTGCTAACTGGCAAGTATCCAGACCTAGTGTGCTAAAACTTGCTGGTGGTTTGGGGTGGGGGGAAGTGGGGGAAGGAGGGAGAAAAAAAATCATCATTCTTTCTCTCATCATCACTTCTTTTCTCTATTCCTCCCATACCTAATCTGAAGTGTACAGTTAATACTTTTCTGCATGGTTAATATATAAGCACTAAACATATTCATATATATCTTGAATGTTAGAATTGTGGGGTTTTTTTTAAAAAAAAATATAGCCCACTGTTCCGTTTCCTCTTTTTCCTTCTCCTGTCTTAGGATTGGGGCATAGCTGGAAAGCCATCTTCTGAGCAAGTGAGTAGATTCCTGCTCCCAGTAGTTTTCAGCGTAATTAGATCGGAAGGACTTACAGATTGTTTTTATGAGTAAAATTATTCAAGCGATCTTTTAATCATCTTTAATTTTGTGATTTTCACTTTTGTGTGACACACAAACCAGCTGCCCTATATGCTAAAAGAAGGAATTCCTTGGTAGCATTTTGATAATTTGACAGCTTTGTTCAGCAAAGTTAAGATTTCTTTTTTTTTCCTACTCTGATCATGTACTTGACAGTCCCTGCAGGTTCTGTTGATGCAATTGTTTACCACCAGACTTATTTTCTTTCTGTCAGCCTTTAAGAGGATGGAGTGTTTGCAAACAGTTGATGCTGAGATGGCATTTTCAGTTCCTGCATGACAACCATTTTTCTGTGGCTGGATCCTTGAATAAAATGAGGAGTATGGTAAACCAGGGGAACATGGCCTCTCTCCTCTTCTTCCTCATCCCTTGTCTTTGACCTCACCTGTGTTGGCTGTTACATCACGGTGTCTGCGCTAGAGAAGAGAAATTTGTGACTTGCTAAAGAGTAATGCAAAGAGTTTTCCTCTGGTTTGGGTGAAAATGTCTTCACTCTCATCTTTCCTCTCCTTTTCTTACACACCTCCTTCATTCTTCCCCATTTTTTGTCAGGGGATGAGCTCAGTGTGGTCTTGATGATTTTAAAATGTGAGAAAGTGAATTCTGAATTAATGATTCGGGGGAAATTGCAAACAATGTGCACTTTATAGTGAAACAGGTCAAATACTAGAACAGGTTGCCCAGAGAAGTTGTGGAATCCCCATCCTTGGAGATACCCAGACAAGTCCCTGAGCACTCTGATCTAATTGGACCTGTTTTGAGCAGGAGGGTGCAGTGTGTGATTTCCATAGGCCCTTCCAGCCTACATTATCCTGTGATTCAGCTGTGAGTGTCAGCTCTGTTGTTACGTGATGGTTGATTTGTAAAGGTGCACTTTAAGTCATGTTCCTTGGCTTGCAGCCTTGAATGAAGATGGTATTTGTCATCAATGTGTGTTCAATATTGCAGTCTAAGAATACAAAACCGTCAGAAAATTACAGATGCTCATAAAGACAATTATCTTAAACGTACCTGATTTGGCATCCTGGCACCTGTATTGTACCAAGATGCTGCTGTAGGAGGTTGCATTTTTCTGGTCTCCCGAGCTATTAGTATGAACTTCTCAAATATTGTTCCTCTTACATATGATGGTAACCTGAGAATGGGATGTGTTTTATCGGCCAACTTCTTTAGGCAGTGAGGGGAAGGCTTGTGGGAAAGCACTATGTGACCTCCACAAGGTTCACGTTCCCAAAAAAGAAACTGCTCATGTTCTGTATTTGTGCAATGCTTGGACCTGCTTAGGGCAAGGTTTCATTGCTGAAGGTATCTCTGTGTAGAAGTGTAAACGTGGAATATTCCAGACAGAAGGTCTAAAGTGGTGTTTAGAAGCAAGGAGTAAACACATTCCTTGTTAAAAATGGCAGCTTTGTTTTTATTTAGTCACTACTTGTGCCGATTATTTAAACTTGTCACTGAAAGCTGAGAAAAATTAGCTCTTCTGAGCTGTGTGCTGTCTGAGGCACACTGGAGTTCTGAGTGTCAAACAAAACACTGTTTAAAACTAGTGGTCAGCGCAGCTAATTTTATTATATTGACTTAACATGGATCATACTCTGTTATAACCAGGGGAAATGATGCGAAGTTGAAGCTCCAGCTGCCTTTTCCCAGGTTAATGGAAGTGCTATTGTTGCAGCTTCTCTGCAAGGTCCAGCTTTTGACAGGACTGGTGTGACAGGCTTCTGGAAAGTGTTAGTGCGGACATACCAGCAAATCAAATTTGGCCTTGCTAAATTATTGATCTGCTTTGTTCAATATGTGTCAAAGCACAACCAATGTGATGCACTTTTGTTCTTATTTACTGGCATCACAAAAATGTCTTGAACCTCTTCGGCTGAGTGACATGTCTCTTGTGATAACAGTCTGGAAAGGGAATGTCTGAGAAATTCAGATTAATAAAATCTGTTATTCTGAGGGACATCCCCGGTGTTAATGAACTTACTTTGATGTAGGGTTTTTTTTTTTTTTCAGTTAGAATAAGCAGAGCTTGAGCACAGTTGGGAGAAGAAAAGAGGGATTATGACTTTCAGTGACATGTATAAAGGAATGATATGGTCATAAATGTAGTATTCGTAGTTTTCCAGTTTCTGTGAAGAGCTCTGGTGATCACAGGAGGAGGAGGAGGCGGGAATCCTATTTGTAGTGAAATTCAGGCTTTTCTGATTTTTCACTGTAGTCAATAAGGATCCAACTAAGAGAGAGGAGATATGGAATCCAGTCTGTGTACAGCTCAGCCTGGCATAAACAATAACTATATAACCCCTTGATAAAATCCCTTGTGCTTTAAAGTTGCCAGTGGCTGTACACCAGAAATCAATAACTAAAGCCTAAAGCTCAGGAAAAAAAGCGGTGGGCAAAACGAACTCTATTTCTTTGAAAATGAAAGAAGATTAAGCATTAGTCCCCAAACAGCACTGGAGCCAAAAATCTTATAATCTCCCATGGAGCAAAAAGGGACTGTAATTTACCAAATGTGATGAATTTCACAATATAAATCTAAACCGGAAGAACTACAAAAGATAACATTAGGACATTTTCACGGTTGCTGTGAGACTGAACTGTTGTATTCATTTAAGGCTATTATACTGCTGATGCCACGTTTCCATACTTGACAGCAGGGTGGTGTTAAAGGGATAAACTGAACTGAGAGGAGTCTTGTCGCACCCCTCTGCAGAGAGAGAGGGTGATGGGGATACCTGCACTGCTCTGTCAGCAGATAGGACTCTATCTTCTGAACCTATATCCCAGCTGACTTTCAGGTAGCTGGAGTAATGATAATCACATTATGGGATTCAGCATGATTTACAAAACGTAGAGGGGACTCTGGATGAATACTTAGCCTGCCTTTAGTTCATGCATTAATGTCTAAGCTAGCTACTCTGGAGGTCTTAATTAGCAAGATGCATAGCAAAGGATACGACGGTTTCCCTTCTTTCAGTGCTGGTAGGAGAGGTGTTAGCCAGAGAGATGAAGCTGGGGCTTGTGAGCATAATGTTTAGATAGAAGGGTGTCTGAGTAAATGCATTTGTTCTTCCTCTGGTTCCTAATCTTGGGGATTTAGAAATGGAGCTTTTGTGCAATAATCCATGTCACTGGGGCACTGTTAAAAAGAGGCATTAGGTCTCAATTTATTTTTTGTTTTTTTACTTGCTTTCTGTAGCATTTTATTAGGATAAGCTGCCTTTGATCTTTACCATATCCAGTTTTCTCTGAAAATTAAAAATGCAAATGAGTAGGTGACTTGTATGCATTCTGCATTTCTACGCAGATCAGCAAACTGATAGAGCAGTACTTTTGATACATGAGTTCTTATCTGCAGCTTTATCCCACAGCAGTTCTTGCTCTTTCATTTCCTTTGCTGGCCCTGCAGTGGCAGTTAACATTATCTCCCAAGTTGGGCAAACATCAGTGACTAGAATATACACAAGGAAATAAAAATGTGGGGTTTAAATGCTTTGGGCGTTGGGAGAGAAAACAGGATAGGAGAATACTTTCTGTGATTGTTATTTTTTTGGTCATTATCTAGAGCATGGGGCCTGCTGAAGTGAGTGGTTTCTGTCAAATATCCATCTTTTTTCGACAGAACAGCAGCATTGTCGATCTCTCACTCTGTCAGGCTTCAAACTGCACTTTGTCACGTTCTAGGCTCATGCCCTGTTGCTGAGTATTTAAAGCGCTGCTCATGCCTTCAACTTTGAAGTCATCTTGGTGACACCTCAGAAGAGTAGGTGTTCACATGGGGTAGAAAAACGGTTGTGAAGCAGACTGTCTGGTGGAGGCTGAACTTGTTCCCATGTCTTCTGTGCATGATTGGTGCCACCATCTGACAACCCAAGTGAGAATTGGTTTAACAAACTTTAGAATGTGTTTTTTCACGGTGACATGTGCTCGACACATGGGGTTGTACAGCTCAGCTCTAATTGGGCAAAAAGTGAGCTGACAGTCTCCAAAACTGCTCATGATAATTATTTTTAGGATATTTATTTTATTCCTGAAACCCAGATGCTATTCTACAATTCTTCCTGATTAGATACTAGATGCAGCTGAAATCAGCATTTTAAATGTTGGTTGGTTTTTTTTCATTTTCTTCAGCCCGTATTTGTCTCTTTACTAGAAGAATAGTGTTTTTCTTTAGGTACTAAACCAAAGCTCATTTTGAAAATGTCTGAAATATCTCGAAGAGCCTAAGAGGTTTGTTTTCCCCTTAAGGAATGGTTGCTCACTTGATTTTTCTGTACCTGATCTTGAGTCCTTTTGTCTCAAGCTGTTTGAGGCTGTGAAAACAGAGAGACAGTGCCATTACTGAAGGTTCATCAAATCAGTTGATTTTTTTTGTTCCCGTGGGGGCAGGTCAGGATGGTGACTGGAATAAGGCGAAAGTTAGGGCAGCTATTTTTATCTTGGAAGTAGATTGTCAGCCTCTTGTAGAGTAATGAATTTATAATTGTGATGTTCGAACGCCACTGGCCTTTATAAAGAAAATACAGCAAGAGAATGCTTGAGAGTAGATTCACTCTGTTTGTACCTGCTGGATTTAGCTGCTTTGCATGTGTTCGTGCCAGCGTGCACGCGTTGTCGTGAGCTGCGTGTTGGCTCCACTGCAGCTGGACCTCATGGAGAGAGCAGAAAGCGTGGGGTTTTCTTTTTTTTTTTCAGTTCAGCTGCACTGTAATTATACTGTTAGTCTGTAAAACCTCTTATTTAAATAATTTGTCTCTGGAATTCATGTTTTTTGCATTCAGCCAACCTACTTCTTGCTGTAACTTGTACGAAAACTCCACAGGTTTACATGTGGAAGGGGAAAAAAAAAAAAGGTGCTGCTGTTATGCAAAACTGTTTCCCCTGGGAGGAAAGGGGGGAATTCTTCATGAGTTATGTATGAGCCAGCAGGTTCCACTAATCGTAACAGCTCTGCTAGTACAGAAGGCTTGTGGTCTAAGCTAGTCAGCCCTCTGGTTTGTGAGAAATTGGCACAAAATTTTAGAACCATGCAGCTCTTGCTGGGCTTGAGTAGGTTTTTCCATTATAAATCCTTACGTGCAGTCAGATTCTGAGTATCTTTTGCTATCTATACTTCTTTAACATAAATATGAAAGTGATGTTTTAACCATTTGATCTGGCTTTCACTTTCTACTGTTAACAGTAGATTACAGTCTCCTTGGAAAGAGCTATGCTTACATTTCTGGTCTAAGTGAATTTGTTTCAGAACATGAGGAGGGATTTTCAGCTGCTGAAGTGTGCATCTTTTGCTAGTTCCTCTGGAAAATCTGCCACGTTTTTCTTAAGAGACATTTCCCTGAGCTCCTGTGAAGTTCAGGTCTTCGGCTCTAATCTTTACAGCTACCAGGGGTGCAACTAATCAGGGAAAACTGCCAACTTCTTGGGGGGAAATCGAGGTGGGGGGGAAGGCAAACAAGTGCTCAGAGTATGTCCTACAGTTGCAGAGGAAGGGAGAAACAAACGCAAGGAGGAAAACAAGGAGGAGGAAGTGGCAGCTGTAATGGAGACAAGTACAATGAAAACTTTTAAAGGTGAAATTTGGCATTTAAAATGCTTTGCCCAACCTTGCCTTCAAACAGTATTCGAATTCTGGTGAGAGGAACGTTGACTTGACAAACGTGCCTTGTTGAGGCGGTATCAGGAAAACCTGTTGTGCGTATATTCCACAGCTACATTTTCTGTTTCTGGAATGTTTTGCATATCCGTGAAGAATACTTTGTCATGACGTATCCTTCACCCTGGAAGTGATAAAGCACGGACTGGCAGTTCAGGCTTTCTTCTGACTGCTGGAATGGAAGAAGCAGAAGTTGCTTCTGCTTCCTCCTTGCCTTCACTTCTGTCCTTGTTTCTTAAAATATATGTTGCACCGATGCCTCTGCACAACCTCTAATGAAAATATAGTTTGTTGAAAGCTAATGTGTGGATTTGTCCATTTTGACTATTTGTACCAGGGTGCTTAAGCTTTTTTCCAGCTGTCTTGACGCTGCCTTACTCCTTAGCAGGAACTGATATATTCCCCAGGGTTTTTTTTTTCCCTGAAAATTTCCTTTGAGATTAAGAGCGTAACTTAAGGATGGACAGATGTAGACTGTTGTGACTCTGGGTAGGAAGACCCAGATTGAAACTAACAACTCTCACAGGGTCACAATAAATAGAGATAACCAAAATGATTAGAGTTGACCCAGCTTTCCTGGCTTCCACCTCTTCCTTTGCAGCTTGTTGTGTCTGGAAATCTTGCAAGCTGTTACCTTCACTCAGTTTATTTATGTAATGTAAAAAGAAAGAGCTGAGGTAAAAAGAGGCTTCCGATGTTTCTGTAAACTTTCTTGAGCTTTATTTTCCTTGAAAAGCTTGTGTTTCACTCCACCTGTCTCTGTTTGGATTGCAAATATGTGCATGATGCTGTGTAAGATTAGAGACGCTGTTGATGCCGTTTGCATTATGAGTAGGAAGTTTCCCCTAAAGCTTATTTGTTGAGAAGAAAAATTATTTTTTAACTTTCAAAAATCCTAAAGTTATTAAAGATAGGGCAGTATGTTGATAAAACAGTCACTCTGCAGTCTGGTCTGCTACTGAAATCTACCTGTGGTGACTGATGCGAGTTGTAGATTAGCATTCTGTGCAAGTGTCTGAGCTACCCCACAAGGATTTAGTTCTAGACCCTTTTGGGCTCCCTAGTCCTCACAAAGCAAATAAGGTTATACGATTTTCTTGGTTAGCTTTAAATCTAACTGGATTTATCTGGTTTTGTTCGGGATTGCACTCCAAAATGAGATGTCGGCCATATTTAATCAAACTCTTGCAAAACCACCTGTTTTCCCTCAGTCAGGGTCCCCAAAATGCCTCCTTTCCTAATTGCGTGGGGAGGGGGCACCATCCAAATGAGTAGAGCTGGCTCTCGTGTCCTAATGCAGGGAACAAGGAATGCTGCGAGAGCTGAAAAATGCAGATTTTTCAGCTCTATCACAGACAGATTTCATCTGACTTCTTACATGGTCCTTGTACTGTGTTGCCAGCCACCTGTGTTAGTCAGCTTTCTCCTACTCACTCTTCGGTGCCACAGATAATGTTGTTTATTATACCTTTGTAATGGATTGGGCTTTAGACTTTTTTTCCCCCGTAGAATGTTAAAATACTGTCTCGTACCATTCTGGGAGCAGTTGCCACCTGAAGTGAATTACGTGCCATTTTTATGACCAAAAGCAATAGAAAAGTCTTCACGCATACAATGTTCCTCTGTTTTTCTCTGAATATCTGTACAATTTGTCATTAGAGACTGGGCTGGATGGAACCTTCAAGGGTTGTATTAGATGAGACATTTAGCATTTCCTCCTTGTACAAGGCCTTGGTTTCCTGTAGTCGAGCTTTAGTGCCTTTCTCAACTGGAGGCTGCGTCTGGACTATGATGTTTGAGCAGCCAATGGTGGCCACACCTTCTACATGTCTTTCTAAACCTGTTTATTATATTAAGGTACCAAGGCAGGGGGGGGGTTGTGGTGTTAATAAGTATGTTTGTGGAGATGAGCAGCTGAGAACATGAGATTTTTTTATTTATTTTTTTTTAAATGATGCAACCCACATAAAACCTAGAAAAGCCTGAGTCTTGGCCTTGCAGCTATTCTAGTTTATCTCAATTAGTGATTCATCTGCCTTCTGTATGGAGTTAAGTTTTTGTTCTCGCTTGCCACTATTTAAACGGAGGTCTGAGGTGAAGACTGGTTTTCGCTTTTATAGCTTTGCCAGAAGATCCCAGCTTCCAAACAGCTGCTTGAAAGTCAACTTAATTGGAGAGCTGTATTTCCAGGGAGGTTTTACGGCTGCTTACTAGCAATATTGCTGCACACCAGCTGGGACCAACTTGGCATCTGTCATGATGCAAGATATGTGTTTAATATCTTTAGATAAGGCCTGATGCAGGTTTATGAGTGCACTAGTGAGATGGCTTCCACATACAGAGGTCTTCTCAGAACTCCACTTTTAGGAAGGTTTTTGAATACATCCACTCTAACGCATGGTTTAAAAATCCCATTTTGTTGTGTAGGAATGATTGATCCCTACTCAGGGCCCTGGGGGGGAGTTTTTTGTGGTCAAGGCATTGATCTCCTGATTGGAATCTCCCAGTAAGGGAGAGTTGCAGTGTCTTAGCTTTTACTGAGACTTACAATGGAGATACTGTGCTACTATAATATACTTGGGAGCTTAAAATTAGCCTGTGGTCAAATAATATACCCTAGGGTGTCAGTGACCTGCATTATGATATCCCTTCCAGGTTATTGCAATGGAGCCATAACGAGTTCTATTCTTGTTTTAATTTGTTCTTGACCTGGAACAGTTCGTCTAATTTGAGACACTAATTAGGAGATGGTTTTAGTTATCTCTGATCTTTTCCATAAAGAATTTGGTGCCTTGGCTGGCTTGACTTTAGGATTCTGTAGCGAGTTACTGCTTTTGGCATTTAGTATCTGCATTTCTGCATTATTCATGTGAGGACACTCTTTGATTTTCTTTTTTGCCCATAAGCCTAGAAAGCAACTGTAGGCTTCTCTTGTAGACATCACTGGTGTTTCTAATAGTATGTTCCATCAAAAAAAAAAGAAAAAGGCATATATAGGTACTTATTTATTGATTTTATATTTCTCTCTTCCTCTGAGATATTGTATGCATATTTTTAAATTAGCAAATGATTCCTTTATTAATACACTGTTTTTCTTCCTGACCCTGAATAGCTTTGGACAAGTGTTTCTTTTCCTAATCCATGTGATAGTGAGCTACAACGACTGTTGTAGGCTCAGTTTCTTAAATACACAAAGTTTTCCTACTCTCACTTGGTGTGAACAAGTACCATTTAAATCTTCTGTTTTCCTTTTATGGAGGGAATGAAACATGAACGAATGCTATTTTATTAGCTCTGAAGTGAAAGAGGAACTTTGTAACGTAAGGGGAATTTTTTTAAAGCATCACTTTGACGTGCAGATGTTGCCCCTTTTCTTTTTTTTCCCTTTTGTTTTTATTCTCCTCCCCTGCAGTGTGTGATTCAGAAGTTTACTCTCAGTAAGCCCTCACAGCTGTGGTTTTGGAGTTTTTCTGAGGTAGAATGTAATTTAAACTTGTTTTGCTGTTCCTCAGCCTTACACTTTCCCATTTTAAGCCAGATTAGAAGCACTGTTTTGACACTGGAACGAGTGTGTGTTACAGACCATCCAGCAGCTCTCTGACGTGTGTGTAGAATCATTGAATCATTCGGGTTGGAAGAGACCCTTGGGATCATCGAGTCCAACCATCAGCCCCGCTCTACAGAGTCCTCCTCTACACCAGATCCCCCAACACCCCATCTAAACCACTCTGAAACACATTCAGGGATGGGGATTCAACCCCCTCCCTGGGCAGCCTATTCCAGGGTCTGACCACTCTTTCTGGGAGAAATTCCTTCCTAATGTTCAGCCTAATGCATAGTCCTTACTGTGTGGTTGTCAGCTTTCCTCCTTTTTCAAGAGAGGAGGTTATTGGTTATCTTTCTACTTTTTGCCATTCCTAATGGCATCTGGCATTCCATGTGGACACTTTGGGGGCTAAATGTAGACCATTTAGATCTGATAGCTTTCTGTGTTTTAAAGGAATGATCCTTATCCTTCAGCATCTTGTTTCTGGTCCTCCTCTCCAACTCCTCAGTCTATCATTACTTATCAATGCATGTTCTTTTTTTCAGTCTACCAAGGAGTGTGTATTTTTATGGGCTGTGGTGGGGTGTGTGGCTTGTTTTTCTTTTTGAAAAGCTCATCTTTCCTGTTTTGCCAGAAATTGTTGGGCTTTTTATGGTTAAGTTGAGGCCATTATAATTCTGAACTTTGTTATTCTGAGTTTGTGAGTACAGAATTGTGGGTGTTACAGTCTGTGTGCTATTGGCTCTCCAGAAATTGAACCATGATCTAATGATGAGTTTGAAAAAGGGAGAAAAATGGATTAGTGTTAGAGTGAAACAACACTTAAAGGCCCGATGTGACCTAGAAATAGGCTAAACTTAAATGTCATTAAAAGATTTCTGGGATATAATAGTTCATTATTCCATAGCAGACTGAAAACAATCGTACAGTTCTTCTTAAAACTAAAGTTACTATGAATTAAAGATCAACATGAAACATTAGTACACCAACCCTGTTTTGTGTTTTTATAGAATTTGGTGCATTTGCCCTATTGAAGCTCAGGTACACTAAAGGCAGGAGTGGCCATGAAAGCACTGAAGAAGCTTTGTGCAGAAAAGGCTGGCATTTTTGGTAGTTGTGTGAAAGCTGGGATTGATTGTGGATAAGTGTGTTGCCCAAGTCTTTCTAATACAATTATTGAGGATAAAACAGTAAGAATATTGACGTACAAGTTGTGTCCCTTGTGATCAAAGAGCTAAGGAAACCTGGCAAAGAAATGAAAGGTTTATCTGAAATAAGTTGTTTTGGGCACTTTGTAGATTTAGAAAGATAACAGCGTAACCAGTTAATTTTTACTGGCTTTTAAAAATGTTAGAAACGTTTGTCAAAACAACTTGTGAAGCAGAGTTGTCATTAAATGTATTTCCCCAAAGGTAATTTAGCTGCAAAATCCACTGAAATACATTTCTTCTGTTTCTGTTTTTTTTAGCTTTGGGTTTTTTTATTTTTATCATCTAATGTAGCCTTGTTGACTGTTTTCTTGGAGCTCAGGTTTTCTTCCTGAACACCTGGAAGTTTGAATTCAGAGTGTCACTGATGTCTTTGGCTAAAGAGGGTAGTTCAGTACATCTGTTCTTTGAAGTCTTTTTCTCTTAGCAGAGCCTGAACTGGTGGAAATGACTATAGTTGCTGGGTGGAAGCTCTGTTTTATCTCAGAACAACCTCCAGTGGTGGCCTGAACAGTCTGTAAGAATGGACTGTTTGAACTGTCTTTGAACTTCAGGTTATCAGTGCAACACTGGGATCATCTTGGTTGTTTAGTGGGGTTTTTTTTCTTGTTTGGTTTTTTTGTGTTTTGGGATGTGGGTTTTTTTGTTTATTTATGTAAAGTGTGACTGATGGGAGCTGCACCCGTCCATGGAAACATGGGTGCAAGAAAAAGGCAATGTGCCGACTCAGTGCAAGTCCCCTAAAAAATCTTTTTTTCTATTAAAGGACTTATTATCCTTTCTTTCTACCTCATTCGGTGTTACGTGGGCAGGAAGATCACTGGTGCTAATGTAATGTTGTACAGTAAAACTGCACCTCGTTTCGTCTTGTTTGGTTCCGTTTTAGGAGATTGCAGACATTCTGTGAAATGGTTTTGAGTAAAATGTTCTAGAGCCGATTGTACTAAGCAAACTGAAGGCACTTAGTGTGATAGGTACACTTAGGCTCTCATAAAGGTTTGCTCTCAGTATGCTTGGCGTTATGCAAATGGGACAGGAATGAGTCAGATGATATTCAGTGTTCTGATCAGAAACCATTTGCAAGTGTCTTCCTCTTGTGTGTGCGTGTCCCACCAGAGAGGAAGTCTGAGCAGCTCTGTAGTTACTGGAAAACAAAGAAGAGTTCCCGTCTCTCTTAAATATTTTCACTCTCTGAAGATCAGCCAGACCAAGTACCTGGACGTTTCCTCTCCAAGCGAAGACGCTGCTAAGCTTAAGTCCGCAACAACAGATGAAATAAACTGCCAATCAAAAATATGCTAGATTAAAACTGTCACTGTGGAGCTGACAAGTCTCTTTTTTGGTGAAAATAGTTGCAGTTCCTTAGTGGTAAATTAGTATTTTAGGTGCCCTGTGTGGTGTTTTTTATACCAGGGAAAGCTGAGCTCCTGTGTCAGGCTGAGACAAAATGTTGTTAGTTGTCTGCACTGACATTGCCTTTGTTTGTACGGGGAAAGATAAGCTTTATTGAGTTCTTTTCATTTTAGTCAAAGCTGATTTATAACTGAATTTATAATCTAGTTATGAAGGTGTCTTGTTTTAAGCAGGGGTTTGTTTACATTTAGTTAAGATTCTGATAAGGAGCAAAAAATCATCCCTGCCAGGAGGCTGAAGTTAACACTCTTGTTGGATTTGCTCTTCTCTTTATGTGGATGGGATTTTCTGGCCAGCCCTGGGGAACTGATGTGTTTGGGTCTCCCCTTCTGGCATTCCTCAGTGAACCATCCCAAAGTGAAGTGGGTTGTAAGTGCTTTTTGCAGACCTGCATGTCTTCCCCGAAAAGGAGAGTTAAATTTAACTTCTTAAATGCACAGATCAGAGGTGAGACACCAAGTTAAGCATGTCTACAGACAGGGTTGAGGCAACAGGAAGAGCTTTGCGTGGACACCAACCAAATTATTTATTGTGGCTGTGTCTGTATAATGTTACAAAATCATGAGGGCTGTGAGAGTGTGAACAGGCTTTTTGTGGGCTGAATTAAGACGTGCTGTAAAATGACTGGCTAAGAGCAGATGCATGCAAACTGCTAATGTGCTCTCTAAGAGTCATGAGAGTAATTAGTCTGATCTGACAGGTGAGCCCCCTTGGTAAGAGACTGGATCTTGTGGTGCTGTCTTTTTTC
>VXBJ01007099.1:528224-608516 GCA_013400055.1 Nycticryphes semicollaris | reverse complement strand
TTTTTTTTTTTTTTTTTGTTTGTTTTGTTTTTTTTTTGTTTGTTTTGGTCTTTCTCATGTCTTTCCATAACTAGCTTACGATACTAATAACTTCACATCGAACCTCAAAACCTCAAAGGTCTCACGTTTCAGGCTTTAATTTGCCCAAGGCTTTTGCTGACCTACAGGGAAAGGGTTGTTTTGTTTGTTTTTTTTCTGGGAAAAACGATGAGTGGTAGCTGCTTTTGGAAAAAAAAAATTCCACTTATTTTATAGCTGCCAATCTGTTTTTAATTCCTCAGATGATTTCTTGCTTACCTCTGTTTCCCTTAACAGTGTTATTTAAACTCAAGGCATCTTCCTGATCCTATTTAGTGCTAAACTATAGCATGTTTTGTTTGGTTTGGTTTTTTCTCTATTCCTATTGCTGATGCTTGGCCGGGTTCCACTGAGGTAGCTGGATAGTGGCACCGTAATCGCTCTCGGCTATCTTGTATGTCTGAGGCTATTTCATGCTTCCCCTCTTCCCCTGCCGATATTCATATCCTGCAAAAGTAGAAGAGTCACTCCATGCTGCATCTCTCCAATATGCTGTCTTTAAACCAAGACTAAAAGTGTCCTTTCTTGCAGCTGCTTTCTGTCAAGCTGGTCGCAGACACAAATTGCCATCTTAACTGTCTTTACCTGCCTTATAGTAAAAAAATCAATAAGCAGTCACTAGTCATGTGCAGCTTTGAGATCTTTATTTTTCAAATGCTTGGCTTTTTACTTGCTTGTTTCCAGTTTAAGCATCTGGGAATGGTATTGGCTAGAGTCTCAGTAAATTAGTCTTTAATATTCCGCAACATATTAAAATTACATTGATGTATTTTTCTTACTGTTTATGTAGTATGGATTTGCAGATGCCTGATTCTCCCTTCCAATATGTTATATTAGAATTGGTTAAATAAGTACAAATCTAGCAAAATATTGACTTAGAGCTATGGTGAACCTTGAAAAGCTGCCTATTCTAGGAAATTGGCCTCCTGTTATCTCTGATTTCATGCTTTTTCCATCTGTCACAAAATGAAGAGATTAGGGTTGATCCTCGATATGTGTGTGAGGCAGATTATGGTAATCTTATTATTCTGATCTCATTACACTTAGTGTCTACACTTGCAAATGTCCTGAGTTTAACCCTTGCTTCAACAGATACCAAAACATTTAATGAAAAAGGTAGTTGAGGTGTGTTCTGCAAACTTCAGACTGAATGTTTATATCATCCTGAAATAATAAAGTTCTCAAAGACTTTCCTGTAATAATAATCAAGCTCTCAAAGACCTGCTTGGAGTAATACGCTTAGTTGATGTTGGTTTGGGGGTTGGGTTTTTTTGCTCTAGAGAGACTGTTTAAAAAGTAAATGAACTCATTTGAGCTTTGAAATATGAAATTCACCAATTCACCCTCTGTATGAGACAACAAATAAGTAATGGTCATTAATAGTTTCGCTTTCAATTTTATACTTTGGAGAATCTAAAGTAAGAGCACCTTCTGGAGATCCTTAGTTCATGAGAAGTCAGATTTTTTATTTTTTATTTTTTATCTAGCAGAAAAAGCTAGAAGTGGTATTTTCTAGAGATTGTACCAATGTTTGACACACAAAAATATTAAACTTAGTGGGGTGTCTCCTGGTCTCATTACAAGTACACAGAAGCTAATGCAGGATGTTGGAAAATCTGTAGCTGTGTATTTTAAACGAAGGGACAACTGAATTGGAGCACCAAATTCCCTACCTTTTCAGTGTCTACAGCACAGCTTCACTGTTGTTCCTGGGTAGTCATCTTTAATTGATTGCAAAGGGTTAACTTCCTCGGTTGTGATGGAGGGTAATTGATTGCAAAGGGTTAACTTGATGGAGGAAGGGACTCTTTTCTGCACTGGGCTAATAGTTTTACTGAGAACACTAATGCAAACGTTGTCAGGTGGAAGACTCAAGGATTACAAAACATCTTTGTCTTAAACTTGTGGAGGAAGTGATGTCCTTTCTCCACAGTTTCAGGCACCAATTACGAAATAAGTGTTATTGCTTCTTCAGGCCTTTAAATGAAAATAAAGCAAAATGACAGCTGTTAATCGTGGGAGTTAAAAAGCAAGTGTCCTCTGTCTTAAAGAGATTTGTATTTTGTTATAACTCCTGTTCAAACAGGTTCATAGGGTATTTGAGATTTTATTGTACTACACCGATGGACTTCTCCATGAAATGCTGCCGGAGCTCTTTCTATAGCATTTGAATATTGCTGTCACTGTTCCACTGGTCATCTTTGACCATCAGGCATATTTGCCAGTTCCCATCCTGAAGTTGCATTTGGAGAGCAGGGAAGAAGATTGGGAAGGAGAAGGAAAAATTGTGTGACTACATGAAACAAAGCTGAGATAGAAGGAAGCAAGTTCCTTCTGTGTTTCTGTTATTTCTTATAGGCCGTCTAAATTGAACCTTTCTGTGGAATGGTGTATGTTGTGACACCTGCTTTTGCTTAGAGAGAAGCATGCAATGCAGGGACATCACTTAAGTTGCTGCCCCAACTGTACATTTTGTGTTTAACACATAATTAGGCCACATTGGTTTGTAGTACAGGAACCACGTGAGCTTTTCTTCTGGTTGCTAATCCCTCTGCCATGTTGATAAAAATTTCATGTAAGTGGCTGAGGTATATTGAGCCTGAGCAAGTTGGGAAAAAATGAAGCCCTTGCAAATCATGGGGCTTTTTCCTTCACCTTGTTCGGTCTTGGCTTACTTCTCAAGAATTAGGGGCAGCACTTGGTGGGGATGGAGGGTGCAGAGGTAAGAATGAATGGCTTGAGGGAAGAAAGTACCAGAGAAGCTTAACTTAGCTCTGTCACAAACTTCACTTGTGGAATTGCTGCCTTGGGAACACATCTTCACAAACAAGGTATTTTGTTCTGTGTGTCATTCTTGTGGTAGTGTGGACATTTGTAGAGTTGCACTGGTCAGGGAAGAGAGCCAGCAGTGGAGAGGGGGGTGTTGGTTTTTTGGTTTGCTTTTGTTGTGTTTTGGTTTGGTTTTGGGTTTTTTTAGCTAATGTCTTTGATCTGGTTTTAAAGTAGTTGTGCTGGCTGCACTGGGGGAGTCTGGCTTTAGCATGGAGTTGGATCAGCTTACCCTGAGCTGGTATTGCTGCTGAACACTTTTGCTGCTGTCAGACTGAAGTCTTCATTCCTGCCCTCAGGCTGTACATTTGGCTGAGTCTCATGATGGCAGAACAGTTCACTGGGTGATTATAGAGCAGCCCTTTCTTTTTTGTAACTTGAATTATTTTTCTTGCTGTTCTCAAAAACTCCTTAAAAATTTGCCGTACCAAAACGCTGCTTCTATTGTGCATTCACTCTGGGTGGTGATGGTTGTTTTGCTTTAAGTGCTGAGTTGCTGGCAATGTTTTAATATATTTTTAGATAACAGTGAAGTATTTGTTTTTCAAACGAGAGGTAGGAAATTGCAAAGAATAAAGAATTGCATGAGCTGGCTTAGTGATAGCAAGCCTGTTCCATTTGGGGTAGTGGAGGAGGAAGGGGGAATAGATGGTGATGTAAGTGCTGTGGCTGTGACGCTCCCCCAGTAATAACTTCTGTGAGGAGCCATAAAGGGTGGAAGGAAAAATAAGGATGTTGAGAATTCAGTGACTTTGACGCTTGACATGACTCGTATCTTCTCTGTTGTAAGAGGATAATTCAAATGAGCGCAGTGAACCCTTACTGTAGCAAATGCAAAACTTCCTTTTTCCCCTCTGTGCTTCATTCTCGACAAAGCAGGAGTGAAACTGCAGTCAGTCTGAGTGAAGGGCTGTCTCTGTAAACAAGAACCATAAGACTCCTGCATAAAGTCCTAGCAGAGTGGCGGGAACTCTGCATTCGTGAGGCAAGCCTTTAATTTGTGTTATCTGTTGGTTTAAGGCAACTGCAGCAAGTCTTCATCTGAAAGATTCACGTAGCCTTGAGACTGGAGACTTATTTTTTTTTTTTTTTTTAACTTAACATCATAAAAAAGTAGAGGGGCTTTTGGCAGTACTTTTAAGTTCTATTTTCTGGTCTAATTATCACTGGTTAGTCTTTTCTGCTCTGCCAGCTTGTGAAGTCTGATTAATAAAGACCTGTATCTTCGGTCCCACAAGCATTTCTATTATTTGGTTCTCCACCGATATGCCTGGTAAGTTTTACAGTCAAAGACAAATCACACTTTACAAAAAGCACAAATGCAACTGTTCTTGCTGTTCCTAACAGCAGGAGGAAATACGGGTTTTTTTCATGGACTGACAGTTGTTTGTGGAGGGATTCTCAGATCCTGGCCAGAGAACTGACGTTGCTTTGCCGCAATCGCTCATAAAATCTTATGCGGACCTTTAAAAAGTAATTTTCATTTTTCATCTCAAACCAAGATTTCAACGCCATTTACTTCACTTTTGGTAGGATAGGGATTGAAGTGCATGAGTGGGGAGTTACAAATGCATTTTCAAGTTGGGGGAATTATAGTTCAATTAGGTGGTGATAATACTCCTCTTAGATCACCAAGGCTGTAAAGCTTTTCTGGTGCTAACAGGAAATGGCAGACTTCAGCTTCAGCGGCCAAAACGGGGGCTTTTCCTTCTTCTGTACTTTCAGATGCAAATTGCAGAGTATGCTCTAGGGACTGGCTGAAGAGTCCATGTGTTTTAGATGTGTAAGAAATTAGTAAATATGGATTGTTCAGTTGCTGCAGAAAGGATATTGCACTTAACGCTCACTTGACATCCAATATCTAATAGGTTTGAGTTTTGCACACTGGTGTTAACACATATTTTTTAAACACGTAGCTATAAAGCCCTGCTCTTTCCCATGTGTGCAGTTGGATGGAAGGAATGATTTTTGCTATGCGTGTCAGTGATGTAACATGTAAAGAATTAAACTTGTCAGAAGGATGGACAGCAGTCATTGGTGAAAGTATAGAGGAGAAAAAAAAGACTTGGTTGGACCAGTATTTTTTGTTAAGTGAACTTGCTATCTGTTTCAGGCATAGAGTCTGTGGTTTTTCTTTCTGTTCTGCAAAAATTTTCAGATATCTGGATGAGGATTAACTTAACCTGGCTGCCTGACCTGCAGGTAACTTTTTTTTCCATCTTACCCATTAAAGGTTTCAGCTTCAATTTGTGTACAGCTTGAAAAACAAAAAGCTGTTGTAACACCCAAATTAACCCTATCATCAGAAGACACAAATACCTCTAAACCTCAGCGGAGTCCCTCACTCCCACTTCCCCATTTCCGCTCCTCCCACTTGCAGTCAGTTGAGTTTTGGGGTTTTTGCTGCCCCATTGCAGGACCACCCCCGTGCACCTCCTTGAACTCTTGTCTACCTCCTTGCCATAGTCTGCTCTATCTTTGCCTAGATAAAACTTTTAAGTGGAGCTAATAATTGTTACGTATGCAAGTTTTGGTTGGTTTGTTGTACAAAAATTGTAGAACAGGCCTTTTTTGTGTGTTTTTTGATACTGGAACGAAGGGTGTTTCCTTCATGGGCAGTGCCTGCTCAAGCAGTCCTGCCCTATTCCTTTCCTTCCCGTCCTCTCAGTTGCTTCCTTCAGTTCCAGAGTTGTACCCTGCACTTGCTGATAGAAGTATCTGTGTAGCCAACCAGTCAACTGAGACAGGTGAAAAGGACACTGCTTCCCCAAGCTGTTTTGCAGATCAGTTCCCCAATCTGTAGAAGTGCACAAGTGCCTGTAACCACCGCTCCGGGGGCAGGTGGGAGGGTGCAGCCACGCAGCAGTGACTGCAGAAACCAGCTCAAACAGCACCGCGGCCAAACGTCTACCCACTGCAAACTGGGAGTCTGGCCACCGAGTTTGTAGCTGGGTGGGAATTAACTGGTAAGATCGTTAATTTTGAGGTCAAGATGTGTGCGGTCTCAGTGCTAACAATTTGATTGCAGACACTTTTGAGAGATGCCTGCAAACATCTTCATTCCTGGATGCAGGCTTAAGTTAGCTGGATTTTGGCTTATAGCTGGAGACTTATTTTAATAAGTATCAGTTGAATAAGTATATTCCACCTTTCAAGGCATAAATTAACAACTGTGGTTTTTGAGGACCGTCAGGAAGAGACTTGAACTGTACAAATGTTCAGAAATATCAGAATAACTAAAGTGTTGCATAGCCTTTCAAAGATATATATATTTAATATGGCAAATCAGGTATAATTGACCTAGAGAACTTTGTTCTATAGATAATTAGTTCTCAGATATTATTCCTGATATCTTTCATGGCAAATAGCTGAGAGACTGTTTCATATTCTTCAAAAATTGCAATGCTATAAAATGTTAAGCAATCAATATTAGATGCAAGAAGCTATGCTATAGAATCCTAAAGCATTTAAATGCTAAAACCAGATGAGGGAAACATAAGGGTTTTATTGCTCTGTTAACTTGTCCCCACTGTAAAACAAATGCATAATAAATACTGTAATAAAACAGTTTAAACAAAACCATGCATTTAAAGAAAAAAAAAATATTTACAGTTGTGTATCTTGTAAATATATACCAATTGCACTAAAAGCCTCCCCCCCCCCAGCCTTGTTGCTAATAGTCACCAGGAATCTACCGCTTGTCTTAATCTTTGGTAGCACGTTAGACCTTTTGCTCATGTGGTTGAAACAGCTTTTTCATTGGAAAAAACATACCAAGCAGCTGCAGCTCAAGTTAATTTACTTCCTTTAAAAGCAAGGAAAAAAAAAAAGGTAGTTTTATATTTTGAACGCCTTTGAATTTTTTCTCTAAGGCTTTTATGGGTTGTATCTTTTCTTCATGGGTTTTAAAATGTAGCAGATAGTGTTTCTAATTGTATTTCCTACTGAAATGTAGTTGGGTTTTGGTGGTAGTTTCGGGCAACCTTTACATTTTTTTCCTTGTGGCTTGCTCTGTAGCTGGCAGTTAGCATTGGTATCCGTCTTCTCACCAAACAGTCTGGCTGCCAGTGCAAAGCACGTGCAGTTTTTTTAAACCTTTTCCAGGTTTTCAAAGTACATCAAGGCTGCAGTTTTCATGTCTTTAGACGTGCTGTTAATCACTAAAACTAGCCAGTGCATCCTGGGCTATCAAGCCTAGTGGTCCACTGGTTTTCAAGCACCCAGGGAGACCTTACTTAGCTGAAACCTACCTACTATATGAGAGATTGTAAAGATACTTAGAAAACCACAGTCAAGCTTAGGTCTGTGGTTCACTCTTGCACTTGAAGGATCTGAGTATATTTCCACAATATAATCTTGGGTACAACAATATTGCATTAATGAACTGGGTAATTAGTTAAGTTGGGCTTATGCATGTTAAAGATACAATTTAAAGCTATCTTGATGGTTTGAAGAAATGTATTATAAAAACGAGACGACGTTCCCCAAGGATTAATGTTCTGTTGTACCCTTAGGCAGAAATAATCAGCTGCATCAATAAAAGGATGAGGAATAACCAGCTAGGTATCAGTTCCTCTGAAAATACCCCAAACATCACAGTGGAAAACTGGTTGAAACCGAGGTATGTCATGCTCTTCAGACAAGCAAAACTCATAATGAGATCTATAGACAGGGCTGTAATACCTATACACCATGCAAAGAAACTCTTCAACTCAGTGCATTTAGGCCTTGTAGTTTGAAGTCCACAAGACCTGCTATAAATCTGCCCTCCAGTCACATACCCTAAATTTCTGATCAAAGATTGAGTAGGTTCAGGTTGTTCCACTGGTAGTCATCTATCTTCCTGCCCAGCTTCTCCAGCAGCGGAGCAGAGGTGCCTTGCATGGGGTGGTACTTGTTCAGGATGCCAAGTGACCCAAGCCATATTCAGCTTCCATGGCTGCAGTCACCTTTGAAGGTTTGTATACCCAGCTTTTCATCAGCAGTCTGTCTTCCCAAGCACGTCCTTTTGGACTTTAACCTGCTATTACTTATGTCCATTGTAGCAACTTCATTGTGGACAAACATTAGAAGGGTTGTAATAGAGAACCTCTTACAGGGAGCAGTTGCTCAAGCATCACTCCACAAATAACTGTTCCTATCTGGTTAAAAGAGATAGGTAAATTGCTTGAGTTTGTGTGCTAGGAAAAGCAGTAATTCAAGGTGAAAGTGCAGGAGTGGAGTGTTGGACTTGGTGGTTTCCTGGGCGGTGAGGCATAGGAGAGATAATGGTACACATCTTCCATTTGGAATAGGAAACACGACTGTCTTAATTACAGCATTTCTTCTCTTTCTTTCTTGATAGAGGACTTCTGGAGACTTCATATTTGTAGAGGTTTGGGGTACTGAGCATGAGGTGATTAAGGGCTGGTTGTTACTCTTGCAATATTGCAATATGTTCCAAAATTGGAAAGTTGTGGGTTTGACAGATGGATCACTCGGTGGATAAGGAACTGGCTGGATGGCCGCACTCAAAGGGTTGTGGTCAACGGCTCAATGTCCAAGTGGTGGCCAGTGACAAGAGGTGTTCCTCAGGAGTTGGTACTGGGACCAGTGCTATTTAACAGCTTTGTCGGAGACATGGACGATGGAACAGAATGCATCCTTGGCAAGTTTGCCAATGACACCAAGCTCGGTGCTATGGTCGACACACTGGAGGGAAGGGATATCATCCAGAGGGACCTGGACAGGATGGAGAGGTGGGCTAGTGCAAATCACATGAAGTTCAACCAAACCAAGTGCAGGGTCCTGCACCAGGGACATTGCAGTCCCAAGCACAGATACAGATTGGGCAGAGAATGGCTGGAGAGCAGCCCTGAGAAGAAGGACTTGGGAGTGATGGTGGATGAGAAACTCAATGTGAGTTGGCAGTGCGCACTGGCAGCCCAGAAAGCCAACCCCATCCTGGGCTGCATCAAGAGAAGTGTGGCCAGCAGGTCACAGGAGGTGATTCTACCCCTTTACTCTGTGCTCGTGAGGCCCCACGTGGAGTACTGTGTCCAGCTCTGGAGTCTTCAACATAGAAAGGACGTGGAACTGTTGGAACAGGTCCAGTGGAGAGCCACAAAGGTGATCAGAGGGATGGAGCACCTCTGCTATGAAGACAGGCTGAAAGAGCTGGGGTTGTTCAGCCTGGAGAAGGCTCTGGGGAGACCTGATAGCAACCTTCCAGTATCTGAAGGGAGCTACAGGAGAGCTGGGAAGGGACTTTGTCAGGAAGTGTAAAGACAGGACAAGGCGTAGCAGTTTTAAATTGGAAGAGGGGAGATTTAGGTTGAATACCAGAAAGAAGTTCTTTCCTGTGTGGGTGGTGAGGCACTGGAACAGGTTGCCCAGAGAAGCTGTGGATGCTCCATCCCTGGAAGGGTTCAAGGCCAGGCTGGATGGGGCTTGGAGCAACCTGCTCTGGTGGGAGGTGTCCCTGCCCAGGGCACGGGGGTTGGAACTTGATGATCTTTAAGGTCTCTTCCAACTCCAACTATTCTGTGATTCTGTGAATATGCTGTTCTTTAGTGAAATGCAAGCTTTTCTTGTCCTCTAAGGAACATTTTAGTCATGTTGACTGCTATGGTGTGTTTAAAGGCACCATGTGGGACAACCAGTGAGGGACTCTGCCTTCTGGTCCTAGATCTGTTGTATAATCACAGAGGAATTGTCCCAGTCTGTGAGACAGATGTATCTGCTTCCTCAGAACTGGGGAGAAATACATTCTCTGCTGCTGCACTTTAGTAAGAGGTATTAGGACACAATAGGACACATGCAAATAGAAGTAGGAACTACAGGGTATTTAAGTAAAATTGTTATGCAAAGCAGATTGGATTTCACAAGATGTGCATCTAGTTGATCTATGGACTGTCCTGCATGCGTATTTCCCCAGGGTATTTTTTTACTGAATGTGACCAGCTTCATTTGTATTGTAGAACTGGGGCAGCCACAACTGGAATGATAAGCACATGTTAACGATTTCCTTGTTCTTCATTACCTTTTTCAGTTTCTCTGTTTGATACACACCATCAAGTAAAGGTTTACAACAGACTGCACGATGAGAGAAGTTGTGTAAGTGAGAAACGCACGATGGCGATGTGCTTGCAAACTGCCACAAGCCCACTGCTGGTATTTCTGCAGTCTCTCTGTTAAATTCGAAAGCAACTCTGAAATTCTTTCACTGGAATGCTTGATAGATTTTGAATTGTCATTATTATTATCTTCTGGTAGAGTGACTTTTAACCTTCATCCCTAAGAGTTCGTGCCAAGAGCTCTTACCGTTTCATTAAAGGCCTGAAAAGTTGTACTTGGTTGTACCTGCATAAATAGGGCATGCAGTAACCAATGCATTTGATGCTTGGTGTCCATGCTGCTAAACTTGAAGGAAAAGCTGGAAACAGCCCCTCTTTCAAGAGGGCCTGGAATTTATAGCATTTGCTTTAGCAGCAGATACAGGAATAGAAGCCAGGAAAATTTACTCTGACCACTAGGTAAAAGTAGTTCTTTCAAAACTTTTCTTCTCAAAATTAAGGATTTATTGAGATGCTTAAGGCAAAGTATACTCTGTTCTTTATGTACACACATGCATTTGTGTTATTTTGGGGTGTGGGGTTGGATTTTGAACCTTTCCCAAATAGAGCAGGTTTTTAGTCAGAATTTAAGGCTGTTTATTTTCTTCAGTAAAAAAAAAAAAAGAAGGGAGGATAGCAAAGAGTTCTCCAGGCCTCAGAGCTTGACCTCTTCTTCAGTTTGTGTGCTTTACTGATGGGGGTTCTTTTGGGACCTTGCTTAAACCTAAATTAAACAGTGCTAATGTGTTGGCTTTTAAAATAATTTTTTAAAAATAAAATAAGGAAAGACGCCCATTTGCAAGCAGATTTTACCTGAGTAAACTAATCCACACTGCTCAAGAGAAAACTGACCAAATGCTGTGCTCTTCAGTGCTTCCAAATTAGATGTGGATTGGGTTTGAGATTAAGGAAGGATGTTTTGTCTTCTGTTTCCGCGATAACATCCTGAGTGCTACAGCTAGTTATAAAAGGCGGCTGGTCCTGGTCTTTAGTCACTGTAAACTCACCCTTGGTCTGTTAGGGAAAAACAACACTCCCCTTCCTCTTTTTAAGAAAGTGCTCTTGTGAATCCCGTAGCTTTCTGTTCTCTATGAGTGTGAGCCAAGCTGCAGAGCTTGGGCTGCGATAACAATCTGCTTTTTTTTTTTTTCTTTTTTTTTGCTCTCCATTTTGATTAAGGCCTGAAATGAGACAGTGCATTCACTGCAAATGTCAGTCAGCCTTACGTTATGAAGTTCATCAGAATTAGGGTTCACTTAAGCACCGTAAAAGTTGCTGAGTAGAAAATGAATCTCACTTCTGAGAGTCTCTGCTGCTACTGAAACACTTGCAGATCTTTCAGATGAGGGAGGCCTAATTACACAGAACATTAGCCGTAGCTACTTCTAGCTCTGTAAAGCTATTTTGGTTTGAGTTGGTCAAATCACCAGTACTGATCTACTAATATCTAAGTATCTACCAATACTGCAAGCTACCCTTCTTCCTATAGTGGAGATTTTGCATCAACCTTCTCAAAAACAGGCGATTCATGGTATCTATAGCTTAACCTTTATACCAGCAGCAAGAGTGGGAGGACTAATTTGAAGAAAATTCTGTAATTGCTGCGGCTGACGTCTCGCTGTCCTTCACAAGCAACGTAGGCAGAACTGGCGAATTTGTTATCATTTTGCTTCTATGTGTTTGTGCTGGTGGAAGCTTCCTACGCTGGGGGAAACTTCATTGAAGATGAAACCTGTAGCAAAGTTCCCGGAGCTTTGTTGACTCCTTCCAGGATCCTCCATCAGACATTTTAGAGGTCACTATAATATACTTTAAAATACTGCAAGTTTTTTCCTCCCATCTCTCTGTGCCATGTAAACAACAACAACAACAAAAAAAGGTGAGCCATAGGGAAAGAGAATTGTTGTCTAGATTGTTCTTTTTTTTAATTCTCTCTCTCTTTTTCCTATTAAATAAATAAATACACCTTCATAATTGAAGGCTTTTGCCAGAGGGGAGGTAATTGTACAAGACTTGCATGGCCTGAGAGGCAAGGTCAGTTAGTCTGGGCTGTGTTCTGTCCTTGTGGCCAGACTTGGTTGTACCTCAGTACCTTCAAGTTGCCCCGAGTATTCTTGTGTTACCTACCCAAACAAAAAGAAAAAATTAAAAAAATTGGTGGTTTTGAAGTGAAAGCTTGAATACTAATTCCTAGTATTGTAAGTGCAGCTTGCCTTTATCTCATGTAGTTCAAAGTAATGCTGTTTTCTGTCATCTTAACTACTCCCCATCAACCCTTTCTGAAAGTTCAGGGAATACTGGATGTACCCGTAAATGTTTATATGGAACAAACCTCCAGTGAGGCGTAGATTTGTACAACAGACTTGGAGGACAAGATTATTTACAGTTTGGAAAGAGAAACTTGGGTCCTGGAGTTGCTGTGAAAGTCCTGTGACTTTCGTTGTCATTTTGGTTTGTTGTCTCTCAACTTTGTCTTGTATTTTACTTTGGACTGGTTTCCAGGTTCCTTTAGGATAAACAGAAATACCTTAGTTTCTTTAAGAAGAAAATAGGCCTAAAGACAGCAAGCAGTATGTAACCCAGATTTTGGATTTGAATGGCTTCAGAATCCTTGATTCTCACTCCTCAGCTGCTTGGCCTGCCCTGGCAAACGCCGTCACTGGGAAAAGATGGGGTGTGCACCCCGCTGAAGCAGCACTTATCACTTCAGATAAGGCTCGAGGAGTGGGGGTGAAGGGCCCTTGTGCCTCCTACTTGTGCTGGGAAGGCTTTCTGAAATTATTTCTTTTTTAACTTGTGTTTTGTGCTCTTTTTGTGCCTTTATAAAGATGCTGGTAGAAGGATGTTTCTATAGGGATAGTGAGAATTGGGGTGAGGGTGAGAATGAAAGCCTGTATTAATAGAACGTTATTGCATTCTGTGACAATCCACATGCATTGTTTAGGTATTATCATATTGGTAGTTGAGTGCAGTTTAAGAAACAATCATTCTCTGTTTCCAGCAATACTTGCTCGATGGTTGTTAAAGGTTTCCCCAGCTTTTTATACCCGTCTAGACAGCAAATATTCACCATCCTAAAGCATGTCCAAACGTGGTGGTTTAGGTTTTCATCTGAAAAATGTGCATGTTGTGCCTTTACCATGTATGATTATGATAAATTGAACTTAGGGAAGAGCCTAAAATGTTTTAGCAGTTACTTGTTGTTGAACTAGTCACCTTAATCGTCTGATGTATCTTTTTGCATTCAATATTTAAATGGAATGTTTAAGTTGATTTTAGCTGTACTGTGTGTCACGCTGAGTAAACCAAGAAAAGAAGAGCCCTGATGTGGCTTGACCTGAATGACAGTGCTGTTTTGACATGCAGGTTACCCTAGGTTTCCTTAAGATGCCATTTTCACCGTGCAGCCGCCTTGTTGATGGTGTTTGGCAGCCGGAGTGGGGAGGATTCCTTTGTTCAGGGGATTTTGTGCAACACGAGGATGAGGTGGGAACCTGCAGGTTCCCAGGCCGTGCCTTGGGCTGTCTTCTGTAAATCCCTGAAGGGATAAATTTGAATGTTCTCTGGTGCCGTTTGCACTAAGCTTATGGGGAAGAAAAATGCTTGTGTTTAACTTGTTCTGCTGAATTCAGGTGTAGCTTCCCTTCAAGAGGTGGGTGCTTGCAGGGTTTGTGTCTAGTTCGTATCTCTCTTCTTGGAGCAGAAAAGGAGCCATTTTTCTCTGAAATGAAAAGCTGTGGTAAAGCACCTCTGCGGAGTGTGAGGACTCACCTCCCAACCGCCGTTCCGCCCTGGGACAGGTAATTTCCGCGCTTGAAAATTCAGTTGCAGAATTGCTGCCTTGGCATCATTTGTTCACTTCTTTTAGTTTTAATTCCTACCCCAGTTTCAGTATCGTGAGTGCTTTCTTTGGATTCCTGGGATTTTGGGAGTGTTGCTAATACCACTGCGTTGTTTTCTTCGTGATAGTGTCAGCGCAGCTTTGGCAAGGAGGAAAGCCATGTTGGCGGGTAAGAGGTTGAACTTGCTACCTTCTGTTTCACTTAGCACAGCAAGAATCCCAAACCTTTACAGTTCAGGGAGAAGAGGGGGCTCAGCCAGAACTCACAGCATTCCCGGAACAAGTTTCTTTGGTTTTGTGTCTGCAAAACGCAAGTATTTTGATCGATTTGGCTAAATTTGCAAGCACATGAGTACGTTTGAGGCCTTATGTTCAGTTTCATCCCTGTGTATGCGAGTCAGCTGGAGAGTTGAGATGCCAGATCTGCCTGTTACATTCCAGTTTAGTGCTTGCGTGTTCCGCAAAGTTGTTTTGAGATGATCAAAGCTGGTGTGCAGCAATTCACAAGGGTGTAAAAAGCTGTGCTTAGAAATATTCACCAGGTACAGGGTTGTAAACGGCCGGGGAATGCTTGGTTTTGTGTGAGCTGTTCTAGCTACAACTTGGTGGCTGCCTTGCTGTGTGGCTCTTCCCCATTCCCATGGGAACAGACAGGCTTTTGTTGATTGGAGTACTATTAGCAAACTGGGAAAACGATGGGCAGCACTTGAGCCGCTGTTACTGTAAAACAGGGCTGACTGCAGACTGAGGACTCCACATGGCAGTACGGGTTCAAACGTAGTGGCTATAAATACATATTCTTCCTTCTTCCTCCTCTCGGGCACAGGTGCCCCAGGGGGAAGGGAACAGTCGCTCTGGCATAGGCTTGGTTAGCTCTATAGCAGACATGGGGGCAGAGGAAAGCTTTATGTTCTGAGCTATACGAAGAGCAGCAGGCTTTAACAGTTGTTGAGATAAGTGTTTGTGCTGTTCAGAGGTTTTGTAAACTCCGAAGGCTCTGTCACTTTGGAGCAGTGAATCTTCGAGTTTCATTTTGTGGCTAATTTTACCTGGATTTATCTGTACTTGGGGAAATTTTCAAAGCAAACTCCAGTGATACATGCAGTACTTAAACTAAATTTTATAGCTTTGGTAAGTCGGGGAAGATCTTAACATAGTTCAGTTAAGAATCTTTATTTTTCTTAGAGGCATAGCACTGGGTTTTAAGTATACAGGTGATAAATTTTAATCTTATTATCTGGGAATCACTTGGTGGTATGGGATAGATGGATTTACTGGATCCTTTTCTTAAAATGTTTTGCAACACAATTGTTTAATTACATCAAAACAGTTAACTTCATTTCAGTAGGTTTATAATTTAAAAGACAGCAATGTCAGATGTAAACATCTAAGCAAGATGCACCAGTGCAGAGAGTTCTTAATGTGTATTCCTGACTTTTTACTTGTGTTTCACTAAGTTTTTTGGAAGCTGAAATCTTACATGGTTGTTCTGCAGTTGTCATAATAATAGCTACAGAACTTCAGAGCAGCCACCAGAATTCCAGCCTTGTACACGTGCAGCAAAGCCATCCTGAATTTAAGGTACTTCAGTGCAAGTCCTTTTTGTTTGACTAAACGTTGGGAGCAGCTCCAGTGGTGTCTGTTTGAAAAAAAAAAAAAAGAAGAAAAGATTTTGTAGGTATGTGTCTCATGGAGGTGATTCCTCTTGAAATGACACTTGAACATGGAGCTGTTGTAAAGAAAACAGCAAGTTCTGCTGCGCCCTGGAAGACCCAGCAAGGGGAAAACAAGGGTGCCTGCAGGGCGACTGTGTGTGTATATAATCCAGGGCAGGGATAGTCTGGCTGTCAGCCAGGGTGTGAATGGAGCTGACAGTCGGTTAAAATGATCCTAGAAAGGACAAGGGGCTACGAAGATACGGCAGCCTGGGTGTGAAGCAGGAAAAAGTCCTTGGAGCAAACAAAACCACTGGAGGTGGTGTCAGGGGGGGAGCTGTGGATGATTCATTTTTCCAGCAGAAGTGCCCTGAACAGGTTGTACCTGTGTATGTGGGGGTAGTTCACCTGACTGTGCCTCTTATCCAGGTTATTTTTCTCCCTGGTCACAAAGCTTACTGTGTGCTTCAGCAATGCTCACTCCTGGCTTTTGGCTTCAGGCCGAGCATTAATGAATACCCCAAGCCCTTTGTGATTTGGCTCCTCCAAATCTATTAGCATATCTACAGAGCAAGATAAAACTCATTAGAATAATTTACATTTGGGCATTGGAATTTCTGTTAATTTTTTAATACCTACTGCCAAAAGCATAAACATTTGGTAATATCCTTCGTAGGAAGCTCTTTTTGGGTTTGGTTTTTTTTTTAATTCTTTGGAAAAAACCAGACTGCTATATCCCTTAACTGTTCTCTGATGGTGATGAGATTTTTGTAGTACACAATCTTATCACAGATTTGATCCGTGCCATCTTTGATAAAGGAACGCACGATTGCATAAGATTTGACTTACTAGAAGTCACATCCAAATGTGTTGTGTTTGTGTTCTTTTGTACTGTACTGTAGGGATGGTGGTTGAGGTATATAACAACTCAGCTTCCTGGTCATTCAAGCTGTGTGTGAAATCTTTGTGTTGCTGAGCAGTAGATCTAAACTTCAACCCGTGCCCTCTGTCTCTATGCAATTTACTTTTTTACATGCCTCATTTTAATCTCCATCTTCCCTGCTCAGTACCCTACAGCTCCCTGGTGGTGTCATCTATCTCCGTTTTATATTCTGAATGGCTTTCTGCAGATAAGGCTGTCTCACAGCTGGTACAGTGGTTTGAGAGGTGTGCTTAAAGGCAGCTCCGCAGCCATTGCCTGGTCTGTGCCAGCTCTCCATGGGCAGGCTTCTACCTCGGAGCCTGTGACACAGCCACCGTGGAGCTGCTCGTGGCCTATGGTCACCTTATCCTTACGAAATGCCTGAACTGTAATGTAGGCTAGAACAATCATAGAATGGTTAGAGTTGGAAGAGACCTTAAAGATCATCAAGTTCCAACCCCCCTGCCCTGGGCAGGGACACCTCCCACCAGAGCAGGTTGCTCCAAGCCCCATCCAGCCTGGCCTTGAACCCTTCCAGGGATGGAGCATCCACAGCTTCTCTGGGCAACCTGTTCCAGTGCCTCACCACCCACACAGGAAAGTACTTCTGTCTAGTATTCTAATCTAAATCTCTCTTCTTCCAATGCTTGTAAATAAATAAATGCAAGCCAAAAGTAGTAACTGCACAAAAGATAGCTTGGAAATATTTTTAACTGTATAAAGGTTCTTAGGATCTTTTCATTATTAAAGTGTCTTCAACTGAAAATAGCCTGTATCGGACTGTAAAGGTACCCGTCTCTGCTGAACTAAAGTTCTGTAGATGAGGCCCTGCTGCTGTGCTGTTCCTGGGTGGCATCTGGGGCTGTAGCCCCTGCTCTCAGCCCCTCCAGCTGGGGGCTAAGGGAACAGGCAGGTGACTACAGCCCACTGTAATTCACTGGGGAGATTGGGATTTCGTTCTTTCTGCATTAGCAGACTGCATTTTGGTAGGCGTTGAGGTTTTTCTCTTCTGTGTGTAGCAGTCAGCAAGGAGGCAGATGAGGGTGTTGATACCACACATGTTTTTGAAAGGCAGCAAACACTGATCAGTAGAGTTTAAGTTTCTTGAGGCGTTCCTATCAGCTATAAGAATTTTAAGGTCTGCACTTGCTAATTCTTGTCTGCTTTTTCCATATTTTTTATAAAATTTATTTCTACTTTCCTCCCATCATCCTTCCAAAAAAGAAACGTTGTGAGATAGCAAAAAATAAAGTCAGCAATGGCAATAAGTGCTTATGAAGATTTTGGTTTTGGGGAAGATATCTTCACCATAACTGTGTCTGTATGTAATACGTGATCTCTGGATCTGTGTTCTTGTTGGCTTTCTCTTTGCATTTCCTCATCTTCCCACATTCAGGCACTGTTCATCATGTGATACTTTTGTGACTTGAGGCTCTAAGTACATTATGTACATCTCTCTCTTTTCTTTTTTTTTTTTTTAAACCTCAGATTCAGCTTTTTGTTGGCCTTTGTGTCAAAGTTCAAGAAGAACCTTAAGAGAGTGTTGTGGTGCTTAATTTTAAAGGGGAGGGGAAGGTTCTGTGTGGTATGTACTTCTAAAACCAAGTAAAATCTTTTCGAGGAGAGGTAATTTCAAACTATAGAAATATGTAGAAAAACTGGATGAAATCATGTTTATGCAGAAAGCATCAGGTTTGTCAGCTGAATTCAGGAAGAAGTGATCCTTAGAAATGATAAAGAATCAGAATTTCTTGTCTTACAGATTTTGGACAGGTTTTTTTGGTGATGGCAGACAGCTTAATCTTTGGCACAGATCTCATCCTAGTTACGTTGTAGGGGTACCTGTAGACTTACAGGGACTTTCTTGGGAAACCATGGGGGTTTGGCACTAAAATCCTTTGGCTATTTCAAGCTACTTGTCTTGGCTTTTTGTTCACCAGAGTTGTGAATGCTCATGGGATGCAGTGGGGCAGGGTGACTACCACCGTTTTTGTTTTTTTTTATTGGTTCATGTTACAAGAGTAGCCTTTGAAACAAGAATGGGAAGAATAAGCTAGTGCCTTCATCAGTTTTGCTGAATCTTGAGTGTTAGTAAGCTTTTGTGTGTGTGTGTTTTTCCTTTAGGTTTTGAATGAAGAATGCGATCAGAATTGGTACAAGGCAGAGCTCAATGGAAAAGACGGCTTCATTCCCAAGAACTACATAGAAATGAAACCCCATCCGTAAGTAGAGCTTTGGTGATAGGCTCCCTTGCTGTTAACTTTCTGCATCCTCTCAAACAGGACGGAGGTTTGCTGTACTTTGCAAAGTGTACCATAACCGTAGGTGAAAGATGGCGATTGAGTTCTATCTCTGGCTGCAACTGGCATTGTTCTGACGGTAACTCGTTTCACAGCTGGCTGTATAGCAGGATGTTTTGGAAGCTTTTCTGGTGGTTGCTCTGGTGTTTTGCCATAGAGTCAGGCTGACCTTGGGGGTGGCAGCCCTGAACCAGCAGAAAACGCTTTTAATAGAGAGTTATCACCACCACTGCCCAGGAAAAAGTGACAGTTTTCCTGTGATGAGTCTCTAATTTACTTATTCTATTGAGTAAAAATTGTGACATTCAGAGCTCACCAGAAAAAATACTTAAAGATATTTTGGAGCTGTACTCTTAGTATGTCTGTGTCACATCCTGACTATAGAATCACAGAATAATTTAGGTCAAGCAGGAGGACCTCAAACATTCTTCAGGTCCAACACCTTCCTCATAGAACAGGCCAACCTCAAAGAGCGCGTACTCTCACACAAATATTGTTGCATTGATTTGCAGCTCCAGAGAACTGTGTTTGAGGAATGACTTTGAAGATTTCATCTTAAATATAAGAACCTGGAAGCTGAAAAGAGTAGCATTTCATGACTGGGTATTTTCTTTGTGTCATTTTGTGTATTTCTGCTGTCGTCCGCTAAACTCTGGTTCTGCCAGCCTTTCGGATCCATCAACAGCTGAAGAAGGCAGCAGCAAGTTCTGGGTAACAGATTCAGAGGGGAGAAAAGGTTTAGGAAGGAGCAGCAAAGCGTGTTATCAGTGTTTTTGCAAGGAGCTGTCCACAAAAACTGATGATTGATTTGTTAATTGTTGACTGTAATTATATCATGAAGATACTGCAGTTAAATCCAAACAAGAATTATTTTTCTAAGGGCTCTTGAAATAGCAGAAGGAAGCTTCTAAGGGACTATGTCCTGTGAAGGAGATGGTGGGTACTGCTTTTGGTCCAGCCAAGTAGGAAGTGAAGCAAAGATGCACAAGAAAATTCTGAAATTGTGCAAAGCCTTGTCTGCTGCAGTGACGTGTCGAGTTTACCCTGATCGTGCCAGTCCACTGGGGAGCACAAATGTACATTGCAGTTTGTCTGTCATTGATTTGAATCGTGGTGCATCTTCTTAGAACAGCAGGCAATTGAGTTACACTGTGGTGATGTCTCCTGTGATAATGGTAATCACTTTGTTCTGTAATCATCCATGGTATTTTGTTGTAGAGAGATAGAACTGTCAGTTTTTTGCTTTTTCATATCAAAGGGGAATGAACAACATCTGAGCCTGCAAGTGGGTGAACTTGATAGTGTTTTTAAGCATATTTAATATGACCTTTTCTGAAGATGTTTAAACTGCTGATGACAGCTGGATGGGTTTAGCTCCATGTGTCAGCAGTGCTGGGAGTCTTAACCAGTGCATTAACAACCCTGGGAAATTATGCAAAGGTTTTTATAGTGTAATGTTAGCTTAGCTGTAATGCAGAGCTAAGTAGTCCAGCAGGTCGTACAAAAAGCCAAATTGCAGGCAGCTGACAAGGTGCGAGAAAGAGAATGTTCCTTCTCTCAGACTACTATCAAACTGTGTTGTGGGAAGGTGGCACGAGAGCTTTTTTGAGAAGAATTGGAAAGAAACCAACTGAAAATGGCTTTAAATCCTGTCCTAGGATGTGAGACTTAAATCCTCCAGCCCCACAGCTAGTCTTAAATGCAGTGGTTTTTTCTTGCTTTTATTTTGCAAAGCTTCCAGTTTGCTTTGTAACTACGAGCAAATGAAGCTGAAAGGAAAATGTGGCACCTCTCAGTCACCAGCTGAGTCACCTGCCTTCTGAAGGCTTAATCTAAATTGCCACATCAATTAACAAAGCAAAGATGTGTGTAGGCATAGGCACAATACTCAAGAGAAGAGCTGCAGGAAACTCTGGGCAGGGAGGCTTCCTGTGAAGGCAGAGCAGTGCAGGTCAGTGGCAGAACTACCTTTCTCTCTTTAAGGAGACAGGGGAAGAATTTGCCATTTATGAAATGGCCTGGATCAGACTCATGGTGTGTGTATCTCAAGTGTTTGTTTTCATAATCGGCTTTTCTTTAAGATATTGCTGAAGCTTCACTTTGCAGTATTTTAACTTGTGTGGAGGAAATGGGCCTAGCTAAATGTTGGTCCTCAGTAAAGCCGAAAGAATCCCAGACTGCCGATTGAAATGAGTCTGAATGAGATGTGAACTTTGTGTTGTACCAATCAGTGCATCTCCCTCTGGCTGTGCAGCATCAGCAGTAATGCCTGGATTTGGTTTTGCAGTGCTGACCGGGTGAGTTTCACCTACATTACAAAGCCAGTTTGGAGACATGAGTTATCAAACTTAGGCCTTCAGCAGGGAAGCTGTGGGAATGTTGGGGTCAGTTTATTTGGCCTAATTCTCTTGGCTATGCTGTGATTTTTATTTCATTTTTTTTTTAAGTATCATTCTGTAGTAAAGTTTCATATGTGCATGACACTTCTGATGCTTTACAAGTGTGTTCTTAACTAGACAGTAGTCCTTTAAAATAACTTTTATCTGTTGACTTTTTCATATTTAAAGTTCAAGATCCTTTTACTTGGAATGGCTAAAGTGGTAGCAAAGTGATAAAACTGCAAGGGATTTCAAGAATTGTGAGAGATTTTTAGTCTTGCTATTGAAAGTAAAGTGCCTTAGAAACAGCTAGCAGAAAACTTTAAGAATTTGATAATTTGACTTTGGAAGTGTTACTTCCTTTATTTGAACTGTAATTGTACACTTTGCAGTGCTTCAGTAAAATTTAGGGGGGAAATACTTGAGAGGATTCAGGGAGGATTGTAGAAGTGGAATTGAGCTCTTTCAGGCTTTCCTGCTATTTTGCAGAAATGGCTGAGGCATTTTGGTTTTTTAAGATGCAATGAGCTTTCATTTCCAAATCATATGTGAGTAATTGAGAAGTATTTGAGAACTAGACAGAATGAAGACGCTTTCTAAACAAGGACTATGGCGAGATACCTAAAATCATAACATAAAGCTTGCTTTATGTAACACGTGGCAGAGGCAAAATTCAAGACTTCCTTGTCTTTCTGACAATTGTGCCAGAAGCCCAGGAAAGAAAATACTGCCTTGAAGTGTAAAAGAGTTGCACATAATGGTTAGTCTTAGTTGATTTTTGAAGTCAGCGAGCACTCTGCAAGTAGACAGTTCCTCTTCTGTCTCTGCCACCACCTCAGGTACCGAGAAGTGGCACAGATGCTAAGCCACCAGGAAAATTACTAAATGCCATAACGTTCTTTATCACTGGAAATAGGATGGCTGTGGGAGAAAGCTTTTCCTTGTCATTCCAGGGGATAAAAAGTACACAACGAGCCTAGCAAGTAATACATGTCTAGGTGATCATGGAAACAGAGTTTGTCAACAAGATAGATCATTTTCAGTGCCAAAATGCTTTTCATAATGGAGCTGCATATCTAAATGGAGTGAATACCCTTTTTACAAGGGGAACGTCCTAGAGTTGTTTTATTACGTTGGATATAGTAGAAATAAGCCTGTGGGCTCATTGTCCTTGATACAGTATACGGATGTGGTTTTGTGTAGCTTTGTATGGTCAGCAGATACTCAAAGCAGCCAGTGAAAGGAGCAAGGGCTGCCAGTAGCTGGAGAGTCCAGTAATCAAGTAATGGGTTCTCCTTCAACTCTAGAGATAGCTTCTTCTGAGAGAGGGAGATCCGGTGGCTTTGTGATTTCATGACAGCTTCAGCTTCTCTGAAGAGCAACTGTTTTAGGGAAGGGTTCTACAACTTCTGTCTTTTTGCTGCACCAAAACCTTCACTGTAGAAAGTAAACTTTGTGAGTGAAGCTCTTGATATCAAGTGCTCTCCTCTAAGGTCAATCATCTGCACAGTTGGAGGCTGTGGTGAGTGGTTCTATCCTGTGTGATCTGTTACTCAGAACTGAAAGCTGTACTTTTTGGTTGTCAAGATGGTTCTGCTTTTCCCACGCCATGTGACCTACCACTCAGCCCTTGTTTGCCTTTAATCTTGGGTTACTCTGGAAATGCAAATGTAAACGTGGGTGAGAATCCCATGACCAGAGGCTGTTGGTCAGTGCTGACAATCTGGTTGCCTGTGATGGGTTCCACCCTCGGTGTCATGGAGGTGGTCACCCTGTGGCTGTGACTTCTGTGCAACTGTCAAGAATTTCAGATGTGGCTTCCATGGCACAGCTGTTTCATGTGAAAGCTGCTACATGTGACATGCGACTGTAGAAGGAAACCAGAAAATAGGCTACTGAAACAAGTATTATCAGCATCTTTCCTGGAACCAAATTGGCTGCCAGCTCAGCACTCCTCTGCAATGAAGCAGAGAGACCTTGTGGGAACTCTTCTCACTTGGGTTGGATGTAAGTCCACTGCTGGCACCCGCCTCGGCTTTCTGGTATGTGATACCTGTCTCTGCCCACTGCTCTGGTGGGGTCAGAAAGGTTGGACTCTGGGCTGCAGGAACAGCCGGCTGAACGAAGCTGCTCATTCTCTCCACTGAAGCAGTTGTGCCTGATCCTCAAAGAGACTAGAAATTGAGTTTGATGCAAAATGCACATGGCATTTGTGCAGGATGGGTCAATCCATAGACAGAATCTTATTTCTACAGCTGTGATGTTTCTGAAGGGAAACATGTGAGCAAACTCCCAGTGTTCCTCTGGCATTTAGCAAATTGTTGTCGTGTGGAGATTTAAATATTTCTACCCACTAAAATAGTAGGGGTTGTGTTTAATCCTCAGTAGCTGTGACATTTTCTGTATGGCCTGCTCTGCAAATTGTGGCTACAGCATGGGTGGCAGAAGTAGGAGATGGAAGTAATAAAGGAGACAGCGTAATTACTCCCCACTGATTATATTTGTGTACTAATAGTGAAATAAATGCTGCTGTATCAAAGGGAAGTCTAGTAGTGACCAGCCACCAGTGCAGGGCTTCTTTGTTGTCTCTGAGTGGATGGCATCATACGGTTTGGACAATTACAATTTTGCTTGTAGAGACATGAGACTATTCCTCAGTGACAGAGGAAGGGACTTGAGTTCCTTGCTTTAGCTAGGCATTTAATCTGTTTGATTTGGGGTTGTGAGGCCTGATCACTGAGGTATCAATGCAGACCAGAGTAGACATTTTAACGTTGTCCACGGTTGTAGCCAGGTCCCAGGGTAGCTGTCTCAGTCTTACAAAGCGTTAGGTTCTCGTTGTGATGTTTTCTATGTTAAACTGCAGATACAATAGGGTGCAAAAAATGTGAACAATGCATTCAATTTTGAGCAGATTTCTTTTGCCCACCTCTGAAAATTAATCCTGTAATTTGAGGATTTCACTCTTACCGCACTCTTTTGCTTTGCTAATTTGGGTGGAACAAGGCTATCTCAAGCACCTGCTTATCAAGTCAATGACTGCTTCATTACCAGGACAAAACATTGTGAAAAGCTGTGTGGTTCAGCAGACTGTATTGGAGAGGCAGAGAGGTGCAGTGTAGTTATTTCTGCTAAGAGTCATTTAATCTCTGTGAATATCTACATCTGGCTCTTCCATGAAAGGATTCAAATTCTTAACTTTCCCCATTGTTTTCTTTTCCTCACATCCACAGGTGGTTTTTTGGAAAGATTCCCCGAGCAAAGGCTGAGGAGATGTTAGGCAAACAGAGACACGATGGTGCCTTCCTCATCAGGGAGAGCGAGAGCGCTCCTGGGGACTTCTCCCTCTCAGTCAAGTAAGTAACGCCCAGAAGCAATGGTGTGGGGTAATCGGGCCATTTACTGCTCGTTGGAGCTTGTGGGTAAAGGACAAGTGATTGTCCTTGCTGAGGAACAGAAATAATCTTCCAGGTTGCCCTATAGTGTTCCTGTTCTTCCAGTGATACTTATTTATACCCTCTTTAATAGAACAAATATATATGCTGTGGTTTGTAATAAGCCTACAGGGCTGACCTGGTGGCATGTTGTTGTCTGGCTCATGTCATCTCAGGCGCTATCTGTTGGTTTGTTTGTGGATCCATTCCTCCTCCTTACAGCCACTTAGTGCCCAGTGTGTACATGTTCTCTCCCATCCTCTTTTATCCCTCTTGCAGCACAAGCTACTATTCTCTCTTTTCTCTCTGCGTAGTAGTACGCTTCCAAATACATTTTTCATGTCTGCTTGGCACAAGTTTCAGACAATTCATGTTGTCTAGGTCTGGGAAAACGGAGGTCTCTTGCATTTCTCTCAAGTGCATTCCTCAATGGTAGAGAAACTCAGTCTAGTACCAGTGAAGTGAGGAGGAACAGTTCTCAGCCTTGAATATCCTTACTAGAAGTGCTGGCTGTTAACAGAAGGAGTTCCTGCTAGCCATGGCCCACAAATACCATGCTACTGTCTTGCCTATCTGTGAAGTCTCTATAAAATAGAGGTATTAGAAACTTGAAAAGGTATATGACGTAATTTAACATGGATTGTGAGTGGGAGGGGTTCTGTCCTGAGCAGTTGGGTTTTGCCTTTTTTATTCTCTGTAACATTCCCTTTTCCTACCAGAAATGAGCAAAATTTTGTTTAGAATCTTAACGATTTTTGATTGTTTGTGCACAATTCCTAGTTTGCTTTATTTTCTGTGGCTGTCAGTGATATGTCTCAGCAGGATGTTTTATTCTGGTCATCTTTGGTCTGTAACCAAATTTTTGTCATCCCATACAGCAGCACTGAGTCGTGGCAACAAACTGGATTAAAGCCACTGGTCTTTATGAGATGTTTATATTTCTGTCTCGGGTACAACCATCTGAGCTGGAATACTAGATATGAATGGAAGCTTCATTCCAGAAACTCTGTTCCTTTAAGAAACATAAAGTTATGGTANATGCACAGAAGCTGTGCCTGCCCAAGCAGCAAGCAGTTGTCTTCTGGTTTCAGTGGGTTAGACTGAAGGAAAAATACCCATGTGCTATTTGTCCGGAAAATCCCAATGGACCTCTTCAGAGTTTCCTTTTATTCAGAAAAAAAGTTGTTGGAAATGTAGCTTCAGTGGAGTGCCCCGATTTGTCAGAAGGAATTGCTGACAAAGAATTGAAGTTGTGTTGCCTGTGCAGCATCACCGTTCCAGCCTTTTGGGTTTGGGTTTGGTTTTTGGTTGTTGGGTTTTTATTTTTAGTTTTTTCTTTAAGAACCAGAGAGATCCTTTTGTTTTGCAAGACAGTCTTTTGCCTAAGTCCGGTCTGGCTGCCAGAAGAGACAGTCCTACCCTTCTGTGGCAGTGTTTTCCCAGCAGTTTACCTATAATGGGACTGGTGCTTCTGTATCGCAGTATCACATGCAGCCTGTGGTGCTGTGTGACCGAGGGGAGAAGTACAGGGCCGTGGCAAGAGCAGCACAAACCTAAACTGGCTCGGGTCAGTTGTGAAATTGCTGGGTGTGAAGAGCTGAACCGAAGCTCTCTGTTCTGTTTGACTTCAAAATCTTGTGTCTAGGGATGTGGAATGGAAGGCAGCACAGTGCAGCTGCTTTAACGTGACCTTGCACTTGTCCTGCAAAGTCCAGGGCCATGTGTCTGAGGTATTCTGAGCGTTGTCTTCAGCGACTTGGCTGACTGCATAGGTGCATCAAAAAGTCTACAGGCCGGATACCAGCTATGTGGCAATACAGCGTCAAATAAAAAGTTGAAATACTGCATGTAATCCAAGAGAAAGCACGTTGTGACACCAGAAATCCTTGACCTCAAACTTCTGCAAATTCAGAGTGGTTTGAAAAGCTAGTCCTATTATAAGTAAAGCACATATGCAGGACGTTTTTCAAAATGAATTCGGTATTTGGATTAACAAGCAGGTTTCAGACACCTTTTCCCACAGCAGCCAATTGGTATCTGTGCTATTGGTGTTATTTAAAGTTTTCACTGTGCCCTGAAGGACCTTTTTGTTCTAAGCTCTGTCCAGACAATTCCAGACAAGGAGTACTCAGTGACTAATAAAGTGCTTTTTTTATGTTCTCCACTTCTTCCTCCTAGGTTTGGAAATGATGTGCAGCACTTCAAGGTGCTTAGAGATGGGGCTGGCAAGTATTTCCTCTGGGTGGTGAAGTTCAATTCTTTGAACGAGCTGGTAGATTATCACAGATCCACATCTGTCTCCAGGAACCAGCAAATATTTCTCCGGGACATTGAACAGGTGCCACAGGTAAGAGAAATGTCCTCACAGAGTGCACTTTTCAAGCTATTGCAACCCCTGTCTGAAGAGGGATTGCATCTTAAGAGTAAATCAATAGGGATGGAGAGAAGCTGAGTGACATTTCCTTGTCTGTGGAAGTGTATCTTTAGAATCCCATACCCAGAATTGTACTGGGAAATAAAGCTGGATGTTTGTGCAAAGCCCACCTGCCAACTCCCCAGTTGCCCCTTCAGTTCTGGCCAAGTTGTTACAGCTTCTCTTAATGTTTATGGATACTCTTGCAGGATCTGTTTCCTCTGACTTAAAAATGGGTTTATTCCTGGTTTAGGACATGGTAAGAAAGGATAGTTCTACTTGTACTGGTTCATAGCCAGAACTGTAACCCCTCAGTACCCAGTGAAGCATCTACTGCTAAGTGCCAGCAGAGCAGTTTGAGTGTGTCTACCTTTGTTTTGTTCCATTTCCCAGGGCAATCAGAATGTTATGTTGGATGTAACTGGATCTTTTGTCAATTTTGGATAAATCCTTTTGCCTCTGTGTGCAGTGTTCTAGTTCTAGCTTGAAGACAAAGGAGTGTGGAGCTCTTACTGTTCTCCAGGTGCCACAGTTTGTCTGAATTAAGATCTAGCTCTGTGTTGTCAGGTCAGTGATAAACAGAGGATGAGAAAACAACTGGCTGAAAATGAGAAGCATGAAGATACCTTCCAAGCCTCACGATTTTAGGAATGCAAATGCGTTTTAAATGAACCATTATTTTTTCCATAAGAGTGGAAGTCTTTGCTAACCAGGCAAAATGCTCTGTGACAGAGTGTCTTGATGTTGGAGAAGTTTAAGGAAAATGTGTAAAATGCCCACATCCATTTTTTAGGCGGAACTTTGTGTATCACAGTGTTAGGTAGATTAGTAAGATCTATGCTGTCAGTTGATGAAAACAGGATGAATAAGCAACAAGACCATTTTATTGCAGTAGAATATACATTTACCATAAGTCATGAAGACTGGAAAATACTAGTAAAACATCTGAGTCATCTGCTATCTTTGTTTGGCTCTTTCACAGGAACTTGACTTTTTTTCTAAGGTCTTCTATAGACTATGCTTTCCTAGTTTAGCATCTTGTTAGGGATGCTAGAAGCTGGCTTCCAGGGAAATGAAACGCCCGGAATGTTTATTGTTAAGCTCCTGCCCGAGGGAGCAGGTGTCTGGAATGCTGTGGATGATTCTCACTTTGTGTATCTTTTTCTTTCCCCTTTCAGCAACCAACGTACGTTCAGGCCCTGTTTGATTTTGATCCCCAGGAGGAAGGAGAGCTGGGCTTCCGCCGTGGAGACTTTATCCAAGTCCTTGACAATTCTGACCCCAACTGGTGGAAGGGAGCTTGCCACGGACAGACGGGCATGTTTCCACGCAATTATGTGACCCCGGTGAACCGGAACATCTAGAGATAAATATTAGAGATTATTTAAAGAAACCAGAGAAACAGTAAATACACATACAGAGCCTAACTGCAGCCAGTGACCTAAAATCACACGGCGATAAAACCTGAGTCTCCTTTCACCGTGAGGTGATCCTCCTTCACTCAGTACGGAACTTCAGGGGCTGGGGGGGGAAAGAGTTCAACTTACACACCAAAACTTATCTTTAAACAAAAAAAAAAAAAAAAAAAAAAAAGAGAGAGAGGAAAAAAAAAAAAAAAAAAAACCAACAAAAAGAGAGAGAGGAAAAAAAAAAAAGAAAATAACAAATTTCCTCAGCTGCTCCTGGGTTACCCCCTTTTATTCACTCTTCTTGTTTCCCCAACCTCTTGTCCATCAGTGCATGAAGTTTTAATGCCATATAAAGTCCTAGCCATGCAGTTAAAGGAAAAGGGAGAAACTCTGCTGGTATTTTCTCTCTCTGCAAACGGTCTTCATTTGACATGAAGGGACATGAGAGAAGAACCAAATCCGCAGTCCTGCCTTTAAAAAAAAAAAAAAAACCCACAAAAATCATCAGTCTCTGCTTTTGCCTTCAACATTCAGCTCTTCTTGCCTGGGAAAGATGAGGTGTTAATCTAATTTTTATTGTCTCTTCTCCTTTGGCACTTTCTTCTGAAGCTCAGCAGCTTCCAAGCAGGGGAAGGGAGAAGAGTTGTGTGGCTTTTTGTTTCGTTTATTTCTTTTGAGTCACAGAGCTGCTTTGAGAAACTCCAACGTACAACTGAAGTCTGTTAATGCTGTGCTGACAGCTTTTTTTTTTTGTTTTTTTCTTAAAGGTGTACGGTTGAGCACATTCTGTAATTTTTTCCATAGTGCCTTTCCCTTACTTTCTTTTTTATTATTTTTTTTTTTAAGTTAAAAGGACAGTCCAGAGCTTTTCAGAGGGTTTGGGTTTTTTTCTGCCTATGTGTAAATAAATACTTTTCGGGGAAGGGTGTAAAGGAGGGTGGTTTTATCAATGGACATTTGAGAAAAATCTACAAACAGAGATGGAGCTTTAATGTTAAGATTTGTCTTACTGTTCAACTTTCCTTATTCCAAGGAAAATAAAATCTAGGCATTCAAGTGGCAGCTTACGCCGCTCAGAGGTGGGGAGCTGCATCCAAGAGTCTCAAAAGAAGTAAGAGAAAGGAGGAAGTTATGATCAGGAAAAATGAGACTGTTTTGGGGTGGGAGGGTTAAGGGGGGAATTTGAGAAATAATAGCCCTGAGATGTCCTATAAAATGTACATTCCTTTGATGGAAAACTTTATAATGCAGAGAAACCTCAAGAAATAGTGCTTGAAAAAAACTTTATGCTGTTAGTGAATGTTTCTACGTGATGCATGTAATCAGCCTGTCTCTTTGGCCTGGATAGGGAATATTTGCAGTCGTGTTGGTCTTGAAAAGTGGGGTTGGCATCACTGTTCTCCAGTTTCTCCTCCCTCCTCAGGTCAGTGTTACTGTTGAAGTAGATTTCCCCCCACCCTGGTCCCCGTTCACAGCAGGCTGTGTGATGACTGTAATCCCCACCCCGCACCGTAACGGCATTTCTTGTGGCCGTTTGCTCCTCCACCAGAGCAGTGTGACGTTAAATTGGATGGAAAGGAAAGCAATCAAGCCACACCGCTCTCTGTGCCAATCTTCAGTTGTGTTATTTTTCCTTTTGATGGCCGTTTGGCTGGATCCCTTCACCCCACCAACGAATCCAAAAAGCTGCAGCGGAGATCTCCTCCCGCCCTGCCGAAGCACGGGCAATCTTTGGTTGGAGGGTGCCTTTTTTTGTACTACATGTTACAAATGTTTTATTCCTGAGATGGACTCTGCCTTACAGTTTTAATTTTCCAGCAGATGAAAGAGAGAGCTATCCTGTAGAGTATTACTTTCTCCCCCTCTCCTTGCTAGCTGTCACTCACTTCTTCCTTCTTTGTAAAGTGATCAGAAAAGGAATCTATGGCATTCTACACCTGGACCATTTGATTGTTTCCTTATTTTGGAATTGGTGTATATCATGCAGCCTTGCAGACATATGTCTTGTGTGTGTATATATATTAAAAAAAAAAAAATCAGTGTTTAAATAAAAAAAAGGCCTATGTACTTAATCCTTTAACTCTGCAGCAGCATTTGGTAGATAGTAATTAACTGTGAATAATAAATATACATTGAATTCTTCACTTGAGCATCTGTCTGTTATTTCAGTTACCTGACCAAAATATAACTGATCGACCTAATTTATAGGATATTCAATTGCAATGGGAGGGGAAAAAAGCTGTAAGAGGTGCTGTGGCCTGCCCGAAGTGCTCAGACTCTTTAGCGTCGTAGTTCAATCTCAGCATTTCTGACTGAACTAATTACTCTTGCCAGCTAAGTCACCAGAGAGCGGTTGTCACTTGGCACGTGTGGCATTAGGGATAGTGGGAGGGGTGGAATGATGCTGTCTCTTCCTCTTGTCTGTCAACCAAGTGGGAGGGTGGCACTTCACTATTCTTTCCCTTGCTTTTTTTCCTAAGCTTTTTATCAAATTGCTTCAGTGCCCCCATGGTATGGACTGTAGCATCGTGAGGAGAGAGATGCACCGCTTATTTCTGGAGTCCCTCGCTGAAGGCCAGAAGGGGAGAGCAGCTGTAGCTTGGGCTGTCATGGGAGTTGTTGCTCGGCTCCATCACTGCCATGCTGATTGGTTTTCAGGTTTTCTTGCCCCAGAAAAGAACTGTTCAATTGTAGTAGGAAGGTGTGCAGGCGGCTTTTCCCCAGCCTTCAGTTGTCTTCAGGAAGTGCCTGGGAATTTTGTAGTAGATTTTTAATACGCAATAGAAAAAGGCCCATGAAGGATTTGGGTTGGTTTTTTGTTTGTCTGTTTGTTTTTAACAGTTGCTTAGTTATTATGCTCAAACACAAATGATGTCAACAAGTCTGCGGTTGCTCAGAAATGCCTGGATATTCTTTAATTTGTGCCAGTGAAGTCAACATCAAAATGATCTGGAGTGTGGTTCGGAGCTCTTGGCTTTTTTTGTAATCCTGTAACAGAACATGTTGCTCAAAACTGCACTGTTCGTGCCTTGGGTATCTACTGGAAAGCACAGAAAAATCTTCCTTTCCTTGTGCTTTATAGAGGGAAAACCATTTGTTGCGACTGTGATTGTATAATGTCAAGGCCCAGGCTGTGGTGGGAGAACTGCTGCTGGCAAGTCTTTTTTTCCCGGGTGTTTTCCAGGTATGGGTCAGCAAGGCTGGTGGTGGGCTGCAAAAATACCCTAAATCCTGGTTTATTTGACCGCCAGGACACCCGTGCAGGCCCTGCTTCCCGAAGCCGAGCCCCCGCCATTTCGGGTACGGCGCTCCCCGGGGCAGCGCTGCCGGACTACATTTCCCAGCGCCCCCCGCGGCAGCGCGCAGGCGCAGTGCGGCGCCGAAGCGCCGGCGGGTGGGGCGGCCGTGGCCGCGGTGAGCCACCGGCCGGCGGCACCGCCTGCGGTTTGGATCCGTATCTCCTTCTCCGGTACCTGCCGCGGGGCAGAGGGGCCCGTAGGGAGAGGGGAGGCTCCTTGTGAGGCGGTAGGGCTTGTGTTGAAGGCGTTTCTGCGTGACCCTTGGGATGAGGGGGAACTGTGGGCCTTCGGGGTGAGGGGAACTTTGGGATGAAGGGTGTCTGTGAGGTGAAGGGGGGGTGATGCTATAGACTCCTGGTGTGGGAAGGAACCTCTTGGCTAGGGAGGGCTCACCGGGACCCCTGTCCCCCTGCCCAGGTTGCAGGGACACCGGGAGGCATGGTGGGCTATGACCCCGAGGCCAAGTGCGTCTCCACAGCGGAAGCAGCTGCAGCAGGATCAGCATCTGGCTTCGTCACTCGGGTCCTTGTCAGTCCCTTGGATGTCATCAAGATTCGCTTTCAGGTACCTTCCTTGGGGACGGGGTGAAGGAGTCTCTTGTGGAGTGGAGCTGATCTTGTCCTGGGTGAACAGGTCACTTGTGCAACCAGAGAGTATTAAATCCGCCCGTCAGCCTTCACCTACATTGCATGCAGGTTATGCAAGGTAGTAGGGCTATCTTCTGTCCACCACTTCTGTTTGTGTAACTTAACTTGTATGTTTGAATGGGATCTTGTGTTTTTCATAGTTTGTTTTTCCTCTTTTTCTGAATGATCTCTGCTAACTGAATTTCACCATCATCCCTCCTTTGTGTTGCCTGCGTGTTTTTATTCTTTTAGAGCCCTGTGTAAATAACATCCTAGTCAGTTCTAGGTGTAATTCAGTGGGAAGGCAGAATGTCACCTCTTAGCATCAGTTGGCTGACAGGGTTGCGGCGAATTCCTAAACTAGACACTTGAACTTTGTTGAAATGTGATGTGGAATTGAAAGTGTCTTCTCTGTTCTCCTCCAGCTTCAGATCGAGCAGCTCTCCTCCAGAAGCCCAGGGGCTAAGTATCATGGCATCTTGCAAGCCGTACAGCGCATCTTCCAGGAAGAGGGATTGAGAGCCTTCTGGAAGGGCCATGTTCCTGCGCAGTTCCTTTCAGTTGGCTACGGAGCCGTTCAGGTAAGGTGACCATCATCTGGGCCTAGCGTACATACACAGGTCTCTGCTTTGCTCCTCTTCAGCCTGGCTGCGTGGGCCGATGCAGAAAGATCCAGGTTTAAACTGTACCGACACATGCCAGCTCCAGTTTCAAAGATGTGTAGTTGTGTAATGCTGATGTATAATTTGTAAGTTAATATTCCTGAGCTTGCTGAATGGCCAGGCTCGAGTAGAACTGGAGCAAACTGAGGTCTGTATCTGGTGTAGTAGACAAGCCTTGTCAGTTCCTGACACTTGACTTCACTGTTTATGTTCCAAGCCTGTGTAGGGATTTTTTTTTTTGCTTTTGTTCACGCTGTTGCCCTAAACTAACAGTTTATTAGTTTAAAAAAAAAATATCAATGAAGCCGATGATGGTGTTTTAGGCAGCATTGTTATGCTTATTTTGTAAATATTAACAACATGTTTTATGAGCAGTGGTTGAAAGAATAAGGGGAATCATATCTGTCATATAGCAAATACTCTGCAGGATACATACGCCATTAAAATGTTGGGGCTTTTTTCACAAATCTGAACACAAGATTTAGCAGAAGTGTCAGAGATCAGACTATCCAAGCATTCCCTAGGCTGGTCAGTGATTTTCACAAGGTATTCTTTGAGTACATGGTCCCGAAGTTTGCAAGTTGGGAAGGACTTTTCAAGGGCAGAGAGAGAAGGTGGTTACAAGAGGTGGGTGGAGCTCTTTTGGTGAAACGAGAGAGGAGTTGAGGGATCCCTGTCAGTGATAAGGATTGACTCCTTGCCCTGTGTTTGTTTCTGTAAGTTCATGGCGTTTGAAAGCTTGACAAAAATGGTGCACAACGTCACCTCGTACAATGCCCGCGATTCCTTTGTGCACTTCGTCTGCGGAGGACTGGCTGCTTGCACGGCCACTGTTGCAGTCCAGCCTGTCGACACGCTGCGCACCCGCTTTGCTGCTCAGGGTGAGCCTAAGGTATGGCTGGGGATTAATGCTTGAAATTCTCATCCATAGCAATATTTCATGAGTATGAGTACAGGAGGTTTGAAAAGGGACGTAACAGCCTGTGGGTTAGCGTAAAGGAGTGGGTGCTGTTACTGGGCAATGTTTGCCCTGTTGCCAAGTTATCCCCTGTGCTGTTGACACAGTTTTCTTAATTATGTTTTGCATCTCCTGACTGTGTTTGACTCTTGACAGGTGATCCAGAAAGGAGAAACCCTCCTTAACAGGATAACTCAATTTTCATTCTGGCTGGTGCCTATTTATAGAATGCACTCCCCAGTCTGTCAAACATTGCACGTTTGAAACTTTCCACTTGCAGAGAGTCGTGTTTAGATAATGACGGGGGATGATACTTGAAACCACTCACCTTTCACCTGTGTTTCGTGTTCTTATTTATGCAAGAATTGGTCTCCATGCTAATTAGATCTGTAATACCTATATTTATATGGGGATCACTTAGCCTGCAGTAGAATCACAATATATGTGAATTCTGTTGTTAGGAGCAAGCAGAGCTGTTCAGAGAAAAATAATCATGTCTGTGAGGCAAGTGATCTCAGGCCAGAGCTCTCAGCTCTGTGCCTTGTTTCTTCCTCTCAGAAGCCCAGATTGGATGTGGGATACAATGTCAGGCCAGGCCTTTCAATGCAGAGCTAATGACCGTTCGTTCAGTCTCCTGCAGCTCAGGGGCCGTTTTGGGTTGTCACCTGGTACTTGTAAGAGTCACAAGGGCTTATCAGAGAATATTGTGTTAAGATGTGCAAAATCACTGCCTTGATGGCTGTGTGCTGAAAATCAATCAGTTGTATTTTGGGCAGTGGGAGATGCTTGCCCTTGTTACTGGGAAATAACCTACCCTTTGGTTTGCTGTTTCTAAGCCTGTTTCACTAGAGAGTCAGCCTCTCCTTTATTGTCTAGATCTATCGCAACCTTCACCATGCAGTGGTGACAATGTACCAGAGAGAAGGGCCTCGGACTTTCTATAGAGGTTTGACCCCCACGATCATTGCTATCTTCCCTTATGCTGGTCTCCAGTTCTCCTTCTACAACATCCTGCAGCAGTTTTCTGAATGGCTGATTCCAGCTGAAGGCAAAAAAGGAGGTAGGCACTTGGGACAGTACGAGCTGGGGAGAAAGAGAGGGTGAATGCTAGTTTTGGACACTGACGTGAGCTCAGTTTTCAGTCCTATCGCCCTTTTTGATGCCACATGTGAAAAGTGTCTCCATTTCCCATCTCATTCTTACCCCTGCACAGATATTGCTAAAGTGAAATTTCCAAACAGCTCCTGTTACGGAATAACCATGATGGATGGAAGGGAAAGCAAAGTGTCAAAGGCCAGGGAACTCTCTCTTGAACTGCATCACATGATTGATGCTGTGGGAAGAAGACAGTGCTGGCGTAATCTTTCTCTGTTTTATTAGTGCTGGGGAGACAGGACTGTTGGATTTCCTTCAGGAAATCTGCCTGCAGGTCCCAGCACAGCTGGTACAGAGGAGGATTCATTTAGCCTAATTTAAAACTGCTATGCTCCTGATTCTATATTTTTATGTTGATTTCTAGCTCCATTATAAGAGAACCTCACCCTGATGTGACCTGTCACCTTGACAGTTCTATGTACTAGTGCCTTCCTGAGAAACATCGTACACAGCATCAGCATATTTTGGTTCCTCAACGGAATTTGTTCTATAGAGGAGCTAGATTTTTCGATATCATACCTGCATACTTGTTTTAGGTGGCAGAGGCTGATGGTGGGAACTCATGTTTGTCAGGAAAAAGTTTAATATCACAAAACTCATTTCCCACAAGCCTCTGAAATCATCAGGCAGTGTCAACTTGTGACTTACTCCAGCGTACATCAGTAGGCGCAATCAGGAGTGCAAGGTTTCCAGTGATGGGGCTTTTACTTGAGGGGCATGAAAACTTTTCCATCTGCTGGATGTGGCAGGTTCTCTGGTGACTGGGAGGTTTGTGTGCAACGCCGCTTTGTAGAGCAAATGCATAAATCAGTGTAATGAACCAAGAAGAGCTGTTACGCTGTGGCTCTGATGGACATTGTGAGCCTGATGCAGAAAATATAGATTGAGGTTCTGTGGGCCAAACTATGCAGAAGAGGTGGTGAACTTTAAAGGGCCTTTTTGGTCTTGCTTTTGTTGCAAAGTGATTTTAACTTACCTCTTATGATCTTTAATGAGAACTCTTTTTTCCTTCCCCGCTATCCTCTCCCCTTTCTGCTTCTCAGGCAACATTAAAAACCTTGTTTGTGGCAGCTGCGCTGGAATCATCAGCAAAACCCTCACTTACCCTTGTGACCTGTTCAAAAAACGACTGCAAGTGGGTGGCTTTGAGCAGGCCCGGGCAGCCTTTGGGCAGGTGAGAATTGTTGGAGTTGACTGGTTTTCCTAAGTACGGATTTGCATCAAGAGAATCCAGAGCCAGTCATTACCAGAATGCAGCGATCGTTCACCAGTGGTACCTGCTGTGTTCGGGTTTGTGTTGAGAGATCCCAGGGAACTTCTGGGAGCTGAGCACTGGTCTGGCTTCATCATGGCAATAGCTGCATGAATATACTGGGTTCATTTTATGACATTGTCTGACACATCCATGCTCTGCCTTCTATCCATCCCCATCGCGTTGGCTGTCTAAGAGCTGGGGATGAGTTAGGCAGGCAAAGGGGTTTCGATTTACTTTACTTTCCTAGTTGCAGCTTGTTATTTCTGACTCAGGACCAAATTACTAGCAGAGGATGACACTAGCTTTACGCTGGGATCGCCCAGCTGCCAGGATCCTCTTCTGCAATTAATATTTTGATAAAAAGAATGGGCACCAAGAGTCCAGAACACCCTGAAATTTAAAGCAAATACTTCCAGTGTTCTTTAGCACTTTACCACCTCAAAATACACTATAAAACAAATACAGATCTTTCAAGGAACCATCTCTTTTTTTTTTTTCCATGAAATTGGGATGTTTTCTTTTTTCCAATCAGACTGTACCTCAAGAAACTTTGGGATAGGAATCTGAAGTTCTAACCCACTGCATTAGATGCACTTCCTCTTCTAGCAAGGTACAGAATTTGATTTTAGTATTAAAGTGTCACAAGATGTTAAACTTCACAGTGTGACACAGTGACATGCAGATAGCTAATTTAGAGACTTCTAAGGGCTGTAGCTTTGCTTGCTTTCTGTCAGAAAACTGAAAAGATGTCCCTCCCTAGAAAGTGAAGGGGATGGGAAACAGTAGCAGCACAGTCTGAAATGATGACTTCACAAGCTTGCACCATCAATAAAACATACCACATTTTATGGCCATTCAATTAGAATGACCTGTGTAAGCCATTGCTGACGCAAAATGCATATTTTCCTTTACCCTGTTCTACAAACTGACTCTCTGAAGCTCTCAGTTAGTTACAATAATATCCAGAAAGGCTTCTCCAGGCTGCACATCTGGATTACCTTTCTGTGGTGCAGCTGGGGCTCTCTGTGCTCTTCTCCAGGTGAGCTGTCATGGACTTTCCTTGTAACCTTTTTGCCATTTCTCTCCCAGGTACGAATGTATAGGGGTCTCCTGGACTGCGTAAGGCAGATCATGCGAGAGGAGGGCCCGGGTGGATTCTTTAAGGGCCTTTCTCCCAGCTTGCTGAAGGCTGCTGTCTCTACTGGCCTTATCTTCTTTTGGTATGAGCTGTTCTGCAGCCTCCTGTGTGCCCTGAAGAGCCCTGACAGCACTGCGAGGAAGGAGGGCTGAAAGGGGCATGGATGTGGCTACCTGGTGTTCTCCTGGAGGAGGAGAAATTGATGGCCTTGCTCTGTCACCAGCCTGTGGGAAACATCCGAGCTCCCAGAGCTCCTCCAGCCTGTAGGAAATCACCTCCTGGGACCAAGCAGAAGGAGAAGGCGACCGCAGTTCTGCTGAAGACCCTGAACTGCTTTGCTGGAAGCTGTTCAACTGAGCACTTGTTTTTTTCTGTGTCTCCTCTGATATTGGCACACGTTTAGTGGGGAGTGAGGAGCCAAGCAGACAGCTACCCTCCAGAGGCTGTGCTCTGAAGGGGCACCCAATGAAGTGGGTGAATTCCTGTGCTTGCCCTGGATCACATAGAGGGATCCTGGCTTAAGTGCTGCTTAACCAACACAACATCACCTCCTATCACGGCATCTGCACAGCTTTATTTCCTTGCTTATGGCCCTGATGTTTGCACCATATTCTTTTCTCTGTGTTGCACAGCTCTTCACTCCTTTGTGAAATCAGTTAAAACCTCTTTAGTGTGCACAGAACCTCAGTTTTCCTTTCCTTTGCTGCCAGCTGCTGCTTCTTGATTCCCACTCTCTGGCAGCGCATTCTTAGCCGCTTAAACGCAGAATCTTTTAGTGGATCATGCTGACCCAAACTTTAACTCTCATGAGCTTGATTGTATCCTAAGTGCCCATTTCTCTTCCTGTGTGTCTCTTGCATCTCTCTGCGTTGTCTCAGTCATGCTTTTTGTGAGTAGACCTTCAGGTTAAGAATCCCCTTCTAAGGGGTTTCAACGCACAAGCCCAGTTCTTACTTCAGGGTTCTTTGCTTCAGTGCAGTGAGTAACCAAATGCTGTGTAGAGTTCTATAAATACTTAGTCTTAAGTTGGAATAATGAAGGAAAAGTCCTGTGGTATCTAGTAAATGTCTTTTTTTTTTTTTTAATACCATTTTTGAATGTTTCTGCAAATGCTTCTGAACCTCAGTCCTACACTGGTGCTAACAGATAAAGATGTTTTGACAAGATCAGCTGAAGTGAGAGGACTGAACATCAGAGAGGAATTGGTTGGCTTAGCATGGTGGTTGCCAAGAAAGGGATGATTGAATCAGAGCTGGGGAAGTGTTTTTCTGGAGTTTCAAGGGTTTTGTGAATGGTTAAAAAAAAACCCAAACGACTACTCTGATTTATGAAACAGGGGAAAAGGAAAATTACCTCTTCCTCCTCTTTTATTCTCTGTTTTTTCAAGCTGAGCAGGGTGTGGCTGGACCGGTGTGTGGAAGGCAGATTTCCAAGGGAGAGCCACTGCGATATGTGAGTCACCTGTCGATGGGTGGATAGAGCAGAGCACTGGGGTTATTTAGAGGATGGTTTGTTGGTTCTTAATGCAGAGCTTTTTGTGGCTTTTTTTTTTTTTTTGCAATATTCAGGGTGTTAATCCTGCAATCCCTGGCCAGATTCCAGCATGACCAATTGCATTCTGTTGACGCAAATTCTCCTGGGGGTTTGGAGCATATCAGCCCTGCTCACTTATCCTAAACTATTGTGAGAGGCTGTTTTTAAAGAGCAGCTGTGTCACTGGTGGCTGAGATATCTAGAGAAATTCCTTGCAAGCCCAGGCCAAATAACTTTGTGTCTGCTGTGGTCTGCAATCCTGGAGTGCAGAGTGGCTATTTCACGTAAAATTAAATTCACTGAATGGTTGTCAGGCAGGAGGCTGATGTGTGAGTCTCCAAGAGGGAGCGTTAGCTGCATGTACTCTAAAAATGGGCAGTTTTGCTTAGAGGAGAAAATGCAAAGAATGTGGAGTAAAGTTTCTCAAAGTGCCTCAATCCTACTGGCATTTTCCTGTGTCATTTAGGCTCTTCTGAGATTCCCCCAAAATCTTCTTAACAATCTTTTGCCTTTGTTTATTTTTCATCTGTTCTTGGAAAGGCATCATAACAAGTAATGAATTTAGCCTCGTGGCATCCTTCCGAGGGAGAGAAACGTCTCATTTCAAAACAGAGACAAACAGGTTGGGGTTGTTGGTCTCTTTTGGCTGCTGGTAGAGAGGAATGCCATCCTGGTTAGCAGGGACAGGACTGGCCACAGCAGAAAATTTTCTGTGCTGACCTAGGCTTCCATAGGCAATGGGAGCTCATCCATCCTGTCTTACAAGGCTCTTGTTTCCCATTTTATGTCAAAAGAGCTGCTGTTAAAACTGCACAAAATAGGAGGAAAGTGGTTTGGAACTCAGCAGTGGGAATTGCAGTCTCTGAAATAAGGGGTAAGCTCCTTTGGTTGCCAGAGTGACAAAGAATAAAGAACAGAAAACTGTGTTCTGCTAAGATGACGTTGGAGTGTGCTGTGGAGCTTGAGGTGATGTAGGCAAAACCAGCTTTAGGAGCCTCCAACGTGGCTGCTCTGTGGAGAGGGCAGCAGTGGAGAGTACAGAGCAGCTTTTCTTCTCTGGGATAGTTTTGTTTTTCAGTGAGCTTCCTTCATCCAACAGATGGCAAAGCTGGAGTTTGGGTGGTTGTGCAGGTCTGGCCCAGGCTGTGGAAGAGACACCCCCTGGCTGGAGGGCTTTGGCACATGCCCTGGTTTATACATGATCTGTGTGGGCTCTGAGTTATAACCGTATTGGCCCATAAAGGCACCTGGTCTTCTATTGAGTGAAGGAGAAAGAAGTGCCAACCTCAATTATATGATATTAGAAGTTGCATCTGACAGTCGCCTCATTGCTCACCTCTGGGCAGCAGTGTCTGTCTCATAAGTTTCCAGTTCACGCTTCGTTAACTGGGGAAACAGTAACTGTTAACAGGAGTATTGTTTTCTCTGTGGGCGTGAGACTGGTTTGGTGCAAAGCGCTGGGAGGACAGGTCTTATTTCTGGTGCGGCTCCGGCAAAACACACACCATTTGATGCTGAAGGTGTTGGAACTTAGAGGAGCGGGAGATGGGGGAGATCTGTAGTCGCCGCCTCCTCCCATTTGCTGGGACAGATTTGCTCTCCGGTGCTGCGCGCACCAGTTCAGCTTCAAGTGACTGGAGGCGGTGGGTGACTGGCTGTGAGACTGCCCCGTGGGACGGCTGGGATTTCCCTCGGGTGTCATCCTGTCAGCAGGGATTTGCCTTGCCTGCAGTTCACCTCCCAGGCCTCTCCGCAATGGCGTGTGTTTTCTTCTAGTGCCTTTTTGCCATCAGAACATCCAAAAAAGCCCTTTAGCGGGCAAAAAGCATTCAAGGCGAGTTGCAGTGTGGTTGGTTGGGGGGATTCATCGCCGCTCGGGACGGGAGGAACGTTGAGGCGCAAGTCGTGTTCTCAGGGCGCGCATCCAGAGCTGCGTAGCAGCGCTTTTTAAAGGAAATGAATGTTTCACAGTTGAGGCTTGGAGGAGGTTGTGTTCAATTCGGGGTTAAGTTTCTGTTGTGATGTAGGACTGCAATTCTGGGTGGCATTTTACTGTGTTGCCTGGGTGGATCTTCTGCAGCTGCTGTTGTCTGAAGGCACAATGCGCACAAATGTGTGCCTACCTTTGGGGAAGGTGCATTAAAGATTTTGTTATGCTCATGTCTGGCCGCAGTTTGTTTATTCCTTTGTCTCCTAGTGCCCATGATCAGCTGGACCCCAACAGAGTGGCGGTGCCCTTCCTGCTGCCCAACAAGGAGGATAATTGGAGCCCAGAGTTTGGGGCAGCAGGAGCTGGGTGGTTTTCCCTTCCCATCGCTGGCTCCTGGGTGCTGGTCAACCATCAGGCAGAGCCCCCCGCCCCATCCCCTCTGCGATTTGGGGTGACACTTCGGGTCTTAATGTTGACAACTGCACCAAGGGGTGCAAAAAATCCCCTTTCCTGGATTTTGTTTGTTTGTTTTCTCTTATTTTCTACGGATTCTTCACAGGGCTGGGCTGCAGCCTGCCCTGGCCCCGAGGAACCAACGCCGTTTGGCCCGGAGAGCAGTGGAGCCGTGTGGTTTTCCCCGGGAGAGTCCGGCCAGTGCTCGGCGCTCGCAGGGGGTGGCGCTGCCGCCGCTCTCCAGCCCCGGCCCGGCTCGGCCCGGCCCTCCCCCGGCTCAGGCGAGGAAATGACCTAAGAGGAAACCGGGGCCGGGGCGGCGGGGCCCGGGACTCTCTGGCGATGCCCCGGCGACCAGAGGACGCAGCGGGGGTGGCCGACAGGTCGGTGGGGCTGCGCTCGGCTCCCCCTGCCCTCCCCGGGGGACAGCACACCGGGGGGTGAGAGTGGGGGGCTGCTTTCCCCGGGATCCACCGCCCCCTCCGTTCCCGGGGGCCTTTCGGAGCGGGAGCGGCTCCCCCGCGGGGAGCTGGGGCGAGGCGAAGCGGCGGCGGGGGTTCTGCGGGGCTCCGGTGGCCGAGGAGCCCCGGGCAGGAGGCGGCTGGGCAGGTCTGCAACGGGGGTCTCGGGAGGCTGGTGGTACCCCCCGGGCAGGTGCAGGCGGATGCTCAGGGGTGGCAGAGGAGACTCGACCCGCTGATCTTCTCCCTCTCTGGCCATGACCGGGGCACATCCAGCCCGTCCCACCGGGTGTGAGTCCCACAGGGCAGGGCCCTGGCACAGCAGCCGGTTGATAGAGGACACGAACCCCAACCACATCAATCCCCAGGACAGCTCGTCTAGTGGGGACTGCTCACAGAGGATAATGCTGTGCCTGGTGTCACCCACTGCCACCAACCCTTTCGGTAAGGTGGTGCTGGCAGTGGGATCTCTAGCGCAGATGAGGCCTGGCTGGTTTTACACTCCTGTGTTGTGGTTTGCTCTGGTTGGGGTTATTTGGCACAGCAGTTCAAAGCAGCCATGCCCGGATCTGTGGGGATGGATGCTCTGGGAGAGGCACTGGGCGGTGGTGGGAGAGACGCTGCCGGACGGGCTTGGGCACTTGTAGCTTCGCCATGTGCGTTGCTGAGCTTTCACCAGGTTTCTTCTGGGTGGTGATGCTGCTGGTGGGATGTGGGGCTGCTGTCAAGCTTGGGCCACTCCTCTGGCAGTGCAGAATGGTGTGAGTGCAGGTACAGAGGGAGAGAGGGACCGAGCAGAAGGAGAAGTCAGCTGGGAAGGCATTTGCCAACCAAATGCAGCACGGAGGTCACCTGGCTGCTTAGGAATCCATTTGGACAGGAAACCTCTGTGCAGGTCCCAGGGCAGGGAACGCTGTGCAGGTGAGAGCTTTGGCTGTGAGAGCAGTGTGAGTGGGTTGTCACTCCGATGGGGCAAAATCTGCCCTGGGCCTCGTGGGGAGGGCAGAGACAGGCTTCTACCCACCAGTGAGTTCTGCTCTGTGTTACTACGTGTTGTGCCATGGCTTCATGGCAAGTGGTGTGTCCGAGGGGTTGGGCTGCCTGTGGTCCTGTGCTTCTAAAGGGTCATGGGCTCTTCGGCTTTAATCCGGGCAGGGACCTGTTTGCAGAAAGGGGTGAGTAATGGCCGAGGAATTTTGACAAGCTGGCAAAATTCATTTGGCTGATTGCCTTCTCTTGGTTGTGCTGCGGGTCTGGCCAGCCTGGCCTTTTGCATCCAGCAGATCATCTCGTGTGCACTTCAAAGCAAGCCCTTCCTCTCTGTGCTGTGTGTACCTTCTTGCTGCCTTTGCCTTACCACGAAGCAGAAGAAAATTAATCTAGAGACTCTTTAGGAGCACCGTTGGTACTGCAGAGAGCTCTGCTTGACTGCAGGGAGGTGAGAGAGGAGCTGATGGTGTTGGGGGTTTGGCTACAGAGGTTGCTGTGTCTCACAGGGAGCAGAGGGAGCCTGGCTCCAGCACAGGAGAGGTGCTCTGCTCGCTCTGGTGAGTGTGCCTTGGATGCTTTGGTGCCGGTTTGATTCTTCCCACACTTTTGTGTGAAACCAGCTGAATTGGTATTTCAAAGACACAAATGAGCAGCTTCATGGGGTGCGCCTGCGTGTGCTTCCCTGTGATGTGGCCACAAGGAAGCCTTCTGAGGAGAGATGTGTGTATTTTGGAGCTGCCTTGATGTGCTGTCTGTTTTGAATCTTCAGATAAACAGAGTGAAACACATTTTTCGTGTCAGAAAAACATAGAAGCTCTAAAGATGAAGCCTTACCATAAGGCTGGTAGGAAAGAAGGGTTAAAAAAATGTGGGAGTGATGTTTTGCTCTGATCTAGGGGCAGAGTTGGGTGCCCTAATAACAGAGGAGCTTCCTTGGGGCGGGAGCTGTCAGGGTGCCAGGGCTCCAGCACTAGGTGGGATTTGCCAAGCAGCTGGGCGAAGGGCTGCCTCTCTAACTAAGCTGTGTTCTCTTTCCCCAGGGACTGTCACTAGCCCATCTGTTGCCTTGACTCCTGCCCTTGGAGGAAGCCAGTCATGGGGGAAACAGGCAAAGAAGAGTATAAAATACAGTCGTTTGACAGTGAGACTCAGAAGCTGCTGAAAACAGCCCTCAAAGGTCAGCAGGGTTTTTACTCCTCAGCCACGTAGAGTTTGGTGGTGGATGAGGCTGGATGCTTGGACCCCTTTAAGGAACAGCAATTGCTATGCATACAAAAGCTGTTTCATAAACAGGTCCCGTCGGTGAATCTTCACCAGGAAGGTCTTTGTTCCCTGACTCTTCTTGTCCTCTCTCATTTTCTCCCTGATGTTTAAAAGTGCAGCTGTTCAAACTCAGCTCCAGGTTCTCATCCTTCTGGTTTTCCCTGATTTTGGGGTACCACCCCCCCCTCCCCCCCCAGCATCTCTCCCCAGATTTGGCCTCTCAGCCCTTTCCAGTCCCTGTTTCCTGCTCTCTACCCCTTTCCACTGTGGGGCTGTCTCATCCTCCTGGTCCTCGAGGTCTCCTGCTCTCTGGTCATATTCAAAGCCCAGCAGGAGTTTGTACACCTGGCTCCTACTGATACATCTTTGAGGCAATGCTGGGGTTTCAGATTCACATCAACTTGGTGCTTCCCCACATTACCTGCTTTCCTCTATCACTTTCCCATCACGATGGCTGTGTTTCCCAGCCTGGGAGGACTGTGCACCGTTGGAGATGGTATCTCCAAAGCAGCTGGTGTGCAAGAGGAGCTGTGGCTGTTGATATAGGAGTGAGCAAGAGGTTTTGCAGTATATAACATGGTTGTACCAAGCCCTGTGCCAACCTTGGTTGCCTTCCAGGTACCCCAAAGCAAGCAGGGCATGAAAGGTGCTGGGTTCTTAGGGTGTTTCTCCTCTCCACAGACCCCAGCAATGTAGACCTGGAGAAAGTGGCCAATATTATAGTGGACCAGTCCCTCAAAGACTGTGTGTTCAGCAAGGAGGCAGGACGCATCTGCTACACCATCATCCAGGTGGGAGCTGCTCGTGTCCGGGCAGCGAAACACTTAAGCTGTGCGGGTTGTCCCTAAGCTTTGTCCCAGCCCTTTCTGCCAGCTTCCCTCTTCTGCCGCTTGCCCCGTGCAGTGCCAGCACCCAGACAAGCAGACGGCGAGCACAGGCTGTTGGTTACAGCTTTCCTGCAATCACAGGAGGGTCTCAGAGTGGTCCTGCGTCACCCAAGCACCAGCTTTCCCCACCCCTCTCACACCCCCGTTTCATCCCTCCATCCCGCTTTTGTGGGCTCATAGGCAGAGAGCAAACAAGTCGGCCAGAGCGTTTTCCGGAGGAGCCTGCTGAACCGGCTGCAGCAGGAGTACAAGGACAGGGAGGACCTGCGTGCCCGCTCGCTCCAGGCGTGGATCTGCTACGTCACCTTCATCTGCAACATTTTTGACTACCTAAGGGTAAGGAGCTGGAGCAGGAGCTGCTGCCCAGGGCGGGCAGAGGGCCTGGGTGCCCACAGACACCACGGCAGGGGGGTTGGATGTGTGCTGTACAGAGCAGAGCCCCGGGGCTGTAGGAGCCAGAGACGGTTCCCAGGACAGTGCTGGGGCTGGTGCTACCTACAGGCAAGTGAACAGGCTTGGAGAGGCAGAGCTGTCTCTGGGAACAGCCGCAGAGTCTGAGCTTCCTCATTTTGTACCCAGTGTTTGAAGTCCCCTGATTTGCCAGCTCCCAACTGTCCCAGATGGAACTGGTTTAGTTGCTGTGAGGTCCCAGGGGAAACCAGGACTGCTTGCATCATTTCAGAGGATGTCTGCAAGCCTTCGCTGCAGAGTGTGTACTGGGATGCCTGCTTGGAGTAGATGTAAAAATGATACAAGGAGAGCTGCAGGCAGGAAAAATGCTGTTGCAACAAGCGTATTTCCCATGACTACCTGCTTGCATTTAAAAATAGATGGTTTTTGCATCACTTGTTCAGCTTCTCTGGTTCCTGGAGACTCGAACGTCTGGTCTCCTACATAAATCCCACCGATACAGCATTTGGCAGCACAACTGAGTTCTGTTCCCTTCTCCTTTGAAGAGCAGTTGGGGAATGACTATTTAAAACAGCTGCAGACTCCTCCCTTTCTGGCCCCAGGCTGACGATGGCTCCTGCCTCCTTCCAGGTGAACAACATGCCCATGATGGCTCTGGTGAACCCCGTTTATGACTGTCTGTTCCGGCTGGCACAGCCCGACAGCCTGCAGAAGGAGGAGGAGGTGAGTGCAGGGAAGAAGGCTGTTGTCCTCTTGTCCTGCCAGGGACCAGCAAATCCACAGCCCAGGGCAGGGATGCAGTCTCTGCATCCTGGTGCAGAGGAGAGCTGCCTCCCCAGTGTGTGCTGGGAGGAGACCCACGAGGCTGGAAAGTTTGCAGCCCAGAAGGGAGCAGAATGGAGGTGCAGGTTGTGACTCCTGGGCCCCAGCTGCGTGTCCTCCCTCAGGCAGCTTTTCTCCCTGTTGGGGCCACCCCTGCAGCACATTGACTTCCCCTCTTCTTCAAAGACCCAGTTAGTGCCCCTGTTTCCCCCCAAAAAACAGACTTTCTCAGTTTTAGCTTGTGTACCAGCCACTTCCCTCTGTTCTTAGAGGCATCTCCTTACTCTGGCTTCAGCTTCAGCCTTGCCTCATGGACATCCTGCAGAAAATTAACAATTTTCCACCTATTGTGGATGAGTTTCTCTGGCGTTTTTGTCTGAGAGGCAGGGGAGTTGGCAGGAGAGTTCAGGGTGTACTTTTCCAGTGCTTTTAGCAGGAGACATGTTTAGCTTCTACTGCCTCCTGGATCACAGCGACTTAGAGGAAGCAGAGCCATCACCTGCTGCAAATCCAGAACAGAGGGAATGGGATGAATTGGTCCATTGGAGAGGTCCCTGGCAGAAAAGGACCTGGGGGTTCTAATTGACAAGCGGCTGAACGTGAGCCAGCAGTGTGCCCAGGTGGCTGAGAAGGCCGATGGCATCCTGGCTTGTCTAAAAAATAGTGTGACCAGCAGAAGTAGGGAGGTGACTGTTCCCCTGTACTAAGCACTGGTGAGGCCACACCTTGAGTTCAGTTTTGGGCACCTCAACACAAGAGAGATATTGAGGTGCTGGAGCGAGTGCAGGGGAGGGCAATGGAGCTGGTGAGGGGGCTGGAGAATAAATCTTATGAAGAGCAATTGAAGGAGCTGGGACTGTTTAGTTTGAGGAAGAGGAGGCTGAGGGGAGACCTCATCACTCTCTACAACTACTTGAAAGGACATTGTAGAGAGGTTGGTGCTGGTCTCTTCTCACAGGTAATTAGTGATAGAACGAGAGGGAATGGCTTCAAGCCGCAACAGGGTAGGTTTAGGCTGAACATTGGGAAGGAATTTCTCCCAGCAAGAGTGGTCAGACCCTGGAATAGGCTGCCCAGGGAGGGGGTTGATTCCCCATCCCTGAATGTGTTTCAGAGTCGTTTAGATGTGGTGTTGGGGGATCTGGTGTAGGGGAGGACATTTTGTAGAGTGGGGCTGATGGTTGGACTTGATGATCCCAAGGGTCTTTTCCAACCTGAATGATTCTATGATTCTATGATAGGTGACCGACGGGGACCTCCACAGAGACATGCCAAAGCACCCTTTTCCTTTGTACTCATCATCTCCTTTTCTTCCATGTGAAGGTGGACTGCTTGGTCCTACAGCTCCATCGCATCGGTGAGCAGCTGGAAAAGATGAACTCCCAGCGGATGGATGAGCTCTTCTCCCTCCTCCGAGATGGTTTCCTCCTGCAGGAGGGACTCAGCTCCCTCTCCCAGCTACTGCTGCTGGAGATCATCGAGTTCCGGGCTGCAGACTGGAAGATGACAGATGCTGCCCAGAAATACTATTACAGCGAAGTGACGGATTAATTTCTCTGCAGCAGATGTCCCAAGCACTTTCACCAGCAAGCTTCATACCAAGTTTGAATTGCTTTTCACGTTAATGTTTTTCTAGCACTTCCTGTAAATAGGGTTTATACTGACTAGAGCCTCTGGGCAAGTCACTGCCAGGCTGCGACTGGTGCTAGCCCGACTTTGGAAGTTGGGAAAGGTGGGAAGGGCAGGGCACGTTTAACCCAGCACGTTCTCCCACTGATTTGGTCTGATATTGGGCTGCTGCCAGCAGAAGGCAAGGAAGGATTCTAGCTCAAGCCAGCATTTTAGGTGGGTGTTAAGGCAGGCACAGCGTAGGCTGAGAGCACCTTGGTTGATCCGAGAGTCAGCAGAGCTGCGAGAGGCTGAGGGGAAATCTTTCACAGCTCAGGTTGTACCTGGTTCTTGGGGACAAGGCACAGAAAACGCTGTGGCCTCACAAACAGCTCAACCAAGTGCTGTTTTTCCCAGGCTCCTTCTAGCACAGCGGCTACACCTGCCACACACAGCCTCCCCCATGGGTCACAAGCCACCGGTACCTGCCACAGGGCAGCCTGCAGCAGGACAGGTCCCTCAGCACATGTAGCCACCAACAGGTTTTATAAGTTTTATACAATAACTGTCAAGTTGGGGTTTTTTTTTTTCAGAATTCAGTGAGTTTCCACTATGGTATGTTTCTTATAAGAATGGGAGATGAAAAAAAAAAAAGCAAACAAAATAGTCTATTGAAGGATTTTTTTTCTAATAAAATTTTTCCACTAATGTGTGACCTGCTTTCTCTCTATGCAGCTGCTGAGCTATGAACAACTTCAAAGGTTGCTCTTGACTGAAGCCTTAAGGCTGTGATACTCGTTTTCTCCTCCAGTGCAGGGCGTCAGCCTGGCTCTACACAACCAGGGCACTTGGAAAGAGCGGTGTGAGATTCAAGCAACTGAGACAAAGGTTTGGAACCGAGAAACCTTCCCCATAAAACTGTTTTTATTTTTCCGTGTTAACATTCCCATCCAATTGGTGCAGACAATGTTGTTGATGACCAGAAACAGAAATGAAAAAGGGCCTTTTATTGCCTTTTGTACCATTGGTTATGGTATGAAAAAAAAAATAATAATCCAGCTCTGCTTTAAGCTGTGCAGCCAAAACCATTGCTGGTTGTAGGAGCAGAGAGACATAAAAGTCCCCAGGAAACAGGTAAGTGGAAGATTATTTTGTACAGCGTTGCTCTAAAAAACAAAAAAGACATCTATGGCTTGTCTTCACGGGAAAATTATTAAGAAATAGCTAGAGCATCAGTGCAGGGGTTGGCAACTCTTTCAGATCCTCCCTTCCCCCATCCAAACAAGCATAAAGGAAATAAACTTTGTGGGGATGGGATTGTCTTTCCCTGGCATAGTTCAAAAGCTTTCTGGAAAGGATCTTCCACTTTTCCCTCTGCTCCCCAGCTTCTCCCAAGCAGGTGTCCCTGGGGCTCCAGGCCGTGGGGCTCATGGTGGCATTGTGTATCATGCACACAGAGTCCCTACCACCAGCGGAAGTGGGCGTAAGCCCGGTTGGCCTCTGCCATCTTGTGCAGCACGTGCTTCTTCTTGATGATGGGCCCTTCGTTGTTGAAGGCCTGGAGCAGCTCCTGGGAGAGCTTCTCAGGCATCATTGTCCGCCGGTTCTTGTTCTCCCTGCACTCAGTGATTAACCACTTCATGGCCAGGAAACGCTTCCGATTGTCCTTCAGAGGGACGGGGACCTGGGAGAGGTTTAAACCACTGTGAGTGTGCAGAAACCTGCTGGTCTTCTCCAGCATTCATACAGGTCCAGCTGGGTATGTGCAGATTTACACCATGCTGCCCTCTGCAGTGAGACCAGCTCCCAACAGCTGATCTATGCCAATTCACCTCCTCTGTCCACAGAAACTGGCCATTGCTCCCAAGATGGAAATTCTGAACAGCCCTGGGTACTGCCAACAAGCATTGGCCTTTGTAAGGACTTCTGCCCTATTTGGGAACTAGATCCCTGCTGGTTTGGACTGGCAGAAGTGGGAGGTGGTCACCACTCTCCTACATGGAATGACAGGGAAATGCCTCCACGTTTCATTTCTCCATCAGGTCTTGAGTGTTGCAGAACCCATATTTAGAGCCAGGTTCTGCTTGTGTTTCAAGTATCACACTGTATCCAGTTGACTTTTTCTGCTGTACTGACCTACCCTGGGGCTTTGGGACCTCTACCCACGCAACGTGACGGAGCAGAGAGGATGGAACTGGTAGTCCTGGGACCGCCAGTTCTTTTGCTGCTCATCACTGATCTCTGTCTCCTTGGACAACGTCTGCTGTGTACTTTTATCTAGTCAGCAAAGCAGAGCCTGCTGCTGACAAGGGGACTGCTACCCACCCAGGCTGGGGGCCTGACCTTGGACAGGGTTCTAGGTGCTGTTTTAACCCCAACTGCAAAGTGGCTCTCTCCAAGGAGAGAAAAGGTTGAGCTGAAGGGGTGGAAACCATTTCATCTGCTTCCCTAGCTAATCTTCTCCCGACCAGATTTGCTCCCAGGTCTCCCCCTTTCACCTGGTAGGTTTTGCCTCCTTTTGTGATGCTGCTGAGCCCAATGATGGGTTGGCAGTTTTTCAGAGCCTGGTGGAAAATAACGTAAGGGTTGCATTCAATTGTTTCCTTCTCATCTTCTGGAGCTTTGTGGTACTTCTCCAGCTGCTTCCTCTTGATGGCCTCTAGAGTCTTGGGACAAAGACAAGAAAGGAGACACGAAGAGCAGGTGGATTATCCCATTCCATAAAACTACATCACTTTCAGAAGCAGCCCATTGTCCCTTGAGCAGCTGTTTGTCTAGTCCTATAGGCAACAGGCCAGTTGGGCATTCCCTAACTCATGTTTTACTTCACCCTTTTCCAGCTCTTCAGTCTCTTTATCAGCCATTGCATATGGGGTGAGGGAGTCGAGTAGCATAAACCTGGGCCAGGAGCCAAGGAAGGGCAAGGACAAAAGAGACAAGAACACAGATCTGTGTGTACTCGGCATTCTCACCTCCAAAGCCTGGCATCAGGAGTCCAGAGCCTGTGTTTTTCTGTCACAAGGAATCAGCAGTTACTTGGGGAATATTTGGGCAAGGTGCATCACTGTTTCAAGGGCTGGAACGCACCAGGTGGGACCACCAGCTAATACTGTAGGTCCCACACTGTAAACACTGTAGGTCACAGCAGGGGTCAAAACTATATCATATATATATAGGTGACATTTGTGGGACTTCACTGGCAAGCTATGCAGAAGATAAAGCAATGAAAGAGAGCTGCAAGGAAGATCTTTTGAGAAAATTTTACTTTTAAGGTTATATTCTGAGTTTAGGGTTTAGTGGTGAACTTGGCAGTGTTAACAGTTGGACTTGATGCTCTTAAGGGTCTTTTCCAACCTAAGTGATTCTATGATTCTACATAAGGTCCAAGAAACACTGAAGAGTGGAAAGAGAACATTCTCCATTAAGCCATCACCGCTGGGTCTGTGAGCTGAAGGAGGCTGGGGCTTGTACAAAACGTACAAGTGATCTGGTGTCTTGTGTGTGCAGAGGGAAATGTGTTATGACACAGAGGTGACCTGAATTCTGATAATTCCTGATTCCAATGGGCTTGACCTCCCAGCCTTCTATTTTGTATTCACATAATAGTGAGAAAAAACTTGAGTTCTCACCTGAGCCATCAGGCTTCTGGCCAGCAATTTATTTCCATCCTTCATCATCATATTGGTGAATTTACTGTAAACAGCAAAGCCAAATGCGATCTGCTTTAAATTCTGATTTTATCACACACAGAAATAAGCCCCCCCCTTGTGTTAAGCCCCATGGTTAAGTCTGGGTGCATCTACTGTAATTATCTCTAATCACTGTCAGTCAATGGACTGGCTTTGTGGAAAAAGATTAAGGGATTGTGCTGTAACAGAAGGAAACGTGCAGCACAGCAAGCGGAGGCTGAGGAAGACAGGACTGCACAGCTCCCAAGCACTTTGGCTCCATGGGACCTAGCTGTAACACTGGTGGAGAGGTTGCTTTCTCTGACCTGATTGTAGGGTCGCTGAACACAGAGCTGGAGACACTGGGAGGAGCAGCTTTTATGGGTTGAAGAGTCTTAAGCTCCAGTTTTTCCTTTTCCTCCTCAGTCAGCTCCTCCGCAGGTTTCCGATACAATTCTTTGTTCACTTCTGGCTCTAAGAAACTGGGGTTGTAGCGACTCCATCTCACCTGTGTCAGCCTGCAAAGACAAGAGAAGGAGAGCTGTAAATAGAAACGGTCTGTCCGGGAGCGTGTGGAGAGATGTGAACAGGTCTCGGAAGGACACGTTAGACCCAAGAGGCGTCTCTGCCTTCCTCTCCACCGCTGCTTCTCTCTCGCAGCGGAGCCAAAGGCACAAAGTAACAGCAAGGCCCACAGTTTGGCTGCAAAACTGTCAGGCCATGCCCACGCCAGAGGGACGGGCAGTGCCAGGCCTCCCCGCCAGGCCCTGCCTGTCCCTACGGGCCGGCCTCCCCACAGGCCCGACGCCGCCAGGTCTCGGGCTGCGGGCGACTTTTCCGCGGGTGTCCGGGTGCAGCGTACACACACCGCCCGCTCCCCCGACCCCGCTTACCGGGGCAGCCAAGCCCGCAGCCGCCGGCTCAGACCCGCCGAGCTGGGCGCCGCCATCTTTCCTCCACGCCCGCTCGTGCGGGGTCGGGGGGCGGGACGGGAGGAGCGTCCTCGACCAGGCCCCGCCCTTCCCCGCGCGGCTCTCGCGCGGCCGGGGCGTGGCCTCGGGGCGGGCCGGCAACATGGCGGAGGCGGAAGGGGAGAGTCTGGAGTCCTGGCTGAGTGAGTACCCTGGACACCCCCCCGCCCCACCGCTCCCTGTCCCTCAGCCTCGCTCCCTTCAGCCTTCGCCGGGCTCCCTCAGCCTCCCCCGCTCCGCTCCCTCAGCCCTGAGCACCCCTGCCGTTCCCGTCGCCTCACGGCAGCTCTCCTCCCTCCGCTCCCCTCAGCGAGGCGGAGGCTTCCGAGCGGGCCGGGGTCGTGGCGGTGCCGTCTGTGTCGGGTTGTGACCACCCCGAGAGGGTCCCCCGGAGAAGAGACCTCCGGCTGCGCGGGGACGCGCCCTTCGGGGTGGGGGGGAAAGGGTTGAGGCCTCCCCTCGGCTCGCCCGCTCCGGTGTCCGGTGCCCTCGGAGAGATGCAGAGCTATGGCTGTGAGGGCACAGCAGCCCTTTGGGTCCGCTCATCAATTTGCTCCTTGGAAGGTGCGAGGAACGGGCAGGTTTGTAGCTCGTGTTGCTTGAGCACCTACAAGGCTGTGGGGTTTTTTTTATTTTTCTTTCTTTTCCCCACCACAGTGGTATGTGCCTGTTCCTGCTGCCTCTTATTCCCTCGCCTGGGTTGTGGTTGGCTAAGGGTACAGCCTTAGTGCTGTTCACGAGGTTCAGAACTGCAGGGATTTCCCAAATAAATTGTATTAATGTGTTATACAACCGTGCATTTCAAGCAGACAAATTCTGCTTTAAGCCTAGCTGCAGTTTCAGGATAGGAGGTATCGCTGTCCATTCTGGGATGTTCAAAAGTCCTTTGTCAGGGTGAGGTATTTTCTGTCACAGAATCTTAAATGTTAGAGACAAAGGGAAAAAAAAAAAACCAAACCCAAGCCAACCCATGGTTTGTTCATCCACAAACCTTGCTGTGTGTCATCCCCTTGGTGTATGTCTGTCCGTGCTGCTCGGGAATCGGGTGGCTTTTGGGCTGTTGGCTCTACAGAACAGAACCTTGCGCTGCGAGTTCCCAACCCAGCACTGGCAGATCAGGAAGTGATTCTTGAATGAATCAGTCGTAACAGTAATTGGTTTGTGTATTTCATGCACAGGGCTCCTGCTGCTGTCCCTGTGAAGCTGTCCTGCACATCCCTACCTTGTTGCCTAGATTTTCTTCTGGTTTTTAACAGTTATTTGATTACAGCAGTGAGTGAAGTTCCTACGTAGTGAGCCGCCAGCAGAACATGGTCATTACCCTAAATACCTTAGAGTATAAAACATCTTACCCTTTTGCAGTTACCTTCCATAAACAAGATTAAATAATTCTTCTACTTTCTTTGTATTTTTACTTAAAATTCAAACACATGAATGGAATCATCATCTGTTATAGGAGTTACTGGCTAAATGATGTTTTAAGCTCTTCTTGTTTTAGATCAATCCCCTCTGTCCTCTTACCATTTTTGCTCCTCCTCTGAACTCCCACAGTTTGTCAATACCTTTTATTGTAGCCAGCGAGACGCATGAAGAAACACCCACATCCCTTCCTTTTCATCTTTCTCTGAGGAGAACTGACTCACCAAGTTCAGTTTGTGTGTGAAAATATCTCTAGTAGGAAGGATATTTTAGGTTGTATGGCCCGGAAAGCTTCCTGGCTGTTTGTTTTGTGGGGTTATTTTTTAATTGAAGTTAAGAGAGAAGTTATATCTCTTGGCCAAGCAGTAGGATATTCTGCACCAAAGAATACATGCTAAAGATTGGTGTTGCAAAGGCCTTACTCACTGTAAGAAATGTTGCAGTGAGCCTGATTGCAGGGGTGTACACATGTTTTCAAGGCTTGAGTGTTGCTCCCTTGTTTAAGAGGATGCATTTATGCCAGGTCACTGCTACAGTGATTTGTGCTGGTGTGATTATATCGCTCCTCCCAGAGTAGGGGAGCGCAGAGCAGTTAGTGTACGTAAATTACCAGAGAAGCTGTGCAGACCAGAAAGGCAGAGTGCAAAGGCTGGTGCATCTGAGTGCTTTCACCAGCCCTCCTGAGGTTTTCTTTCTTGTAGCCATCACAAAGCTGTGCCATGTCTAATGCTAACCTTGAGGGTGTGCACCTGCTGTGCCCTTAGGAAAGGGGAGGGCTGGAATCACTCAGCAGCACAGGCAACTTCCCAGTCTTGGGAAGATGGAAAATTTCTTACTGCTAATGAAATTTATTGTTTTTTCCTGTACTGGTGATATGTGGTCTTCCACACTGCCCTGTCTCTGTCATCAGGTGGAGTCATAGACCCATGAAGTAACATCATCCCCGTGCCCTAATACTGCAGCAAGATCTGCACTTCAGCCAGTGACGATCTAGAGTCTTTATGTCTCCTGCCTCATTTCAGGCAGCTGGGATGAGAGAAGGTGATCCTTTCTATTCTCTCCCTGCCAGCGGGCTCTTCTTCTGCACTTAGCTGAAATACAAGAGGAGGTTAAAAAATAATGTGAGTTGTACAAATGCAGCTGGATCCTTTGACTTTAGTGCTGCCTTTTCTGCTACATCCAAAAGGAAGCTTATTGCCTCAGCCTGACATGAGTGTGGTACAAGGTCCAGGCATGTAATAGATGCCAATGGATGAAATATTATGGTTGTCTTAGTTTCTTTTTTCCTTGTATTGTCATGGATCATCATTCCCCTCCTCTTCCTAGGGATACAAACAGAATCTCACTGTTAGACTGCATCCTTGGGCCAAGGATTTTCAATTCATATGCTAAGCCTGACCTGGGGAAACCCTTTGTTGGGATGGCTTTTGTCTCATTTCAGTATAGAATTAAACCCAGGAAAATATGAGCATTCATTACCAGTCAATTAATGGTCTATGGTTCTCTGCCTTCCAAAGTCGTTTCCCTGTAGAGAAAATAAGCACCTTTGTTTCATATCTAATGATGAATCTGCATGTTGACTCTTTAGTGTTTCGGGGTTTAGCAGAGCAGCTGGGGGCCTGATGGCTCTGAGGCTTAGGCCAAGCATGAAGCAAGTTTAAATGTCCTGAGCACGGCAGCGTCTGAAAGCTAAGGCAGAGATGGTGGCAGGACTGGCATAATGCTGAGACTTTTGTTCCCAGGCTGCTCGTTCATATTCACTTGGTTGCCAATACGAAATGAGGTTTTTCAGGATGGGACCTGGTGGACAAAAGTCTCTGAAAGCAAACTTTATATCCGCTACTGAATGGGCCTTTGTTGGCAGATTCAACAGAGAAGCCAAGGAGTTGATATTCTAGAGCATGAAACTCTTCCTCCTCCTGGAACAAATCCTTTCATGTAAGGGTTGAAGGATATTTATAAGGCAGTGTAGAAGAGCTCCCTGCCCACGTTTTTAAGTGTTCTGCATAAATATAGAGGAATTTAAATTATGCCATCATAGAAGTGGTGCAGCTTCATGTAGGGATGTCCTGAAAAGGTTAAGCAAGGTAATTGAGCTCACCTGGGGTGCTGTGTTCGTGTGGCTGTACTGAGACAGGTATCCATGCACGCTGGTGCATTCTGTCATGCCAACACAGCAATTTCCATAGCCAGGGCAGGACTTGTGGTCAAGCTTATTAACTTTTATGAACTGGGCTTTCACAGGGAGATTTTCTGAATGCTAGAAATGAAATTGGGAGTTTCTTCATGTGGATCATAACTTCCCTTCTGTAATCTCTCTCCTTCTGAGACTTTACTACTTTGCATGGGAGCTTTTGGTGCAAAAGCTTTAATGAATCTGAACCCTGTTCAGTCTGAGAGTGTGAAATAATCCAGTGTCATTCAAAGAAATCTGTGGAGATGTTCAGAACAGCTTTACAATTAACACTCGGAACATGGAGATGTTGGTTACATTTCCCTGTTTGTACCAGATCTCTTTCCTAATTTCAGAATGTGCAACCAGCAGAGTTCCTTTAGTTGAGTGTCCTTACTTATTTGTGCTCTTCTTGGATTTATTACATAAATTCCATTAACTCCAGCCAAGAACCACGTTTCTTTCATCTAGACCTGCAGAGCAGCAGAGGTGCTTTGGGGCACCGAACCATGCACGATACCATTTGACTTGCATGAAAAGGCTCTAGATTGTTGTAAGTCTGTGGTTTCGTGGTGCTTCCAGGGTGTTCAGCAGTTGAGTGTGGTAATAAAGTTTAAGTGCCACATGTTTTGAACAGTTGCTTGGCTCTGCAGCAGCTGTGTTTTAAACTAAGCCTCCTTTGAATCTCTTGACTTCAAAAAATAGCTTGATAGCTTAGCTTGTACAGCAAGATGTGATCCTACGGTTAGCCCTGCCTGGCCTTTTGCTCATCGAGGGCCCCATGAATGTCAGCAGCAGGCACAGAGATTCACCTCTGCAGGTGCACCACATGGAGCAATTTACAACATTACTTTGCAACTATTCTTTCATGAGGAGGAAAATAGGAGTAAACCCTCTAGGACTGCCATGGTAGGGGGCCTAAGGTGCTCCGTGAAAGTGGTATCTCAGAGTAGATGCTTCCCAGCCATTTTTATCTGCCTATGGTAAAGTGAAAGGATACGGTTTAATCGTGATTAAGAATTACACTTATTTAGTATGTGTATATTTTGTTATGCTTCTCTCTGTGATTAAAGTACAGGGATGCATGCTGCTTTTTCCCCTATCCTTCTTTCCCTGCTTTGTGCTATCTGGCTACACAATATTGTCTTTTCTGTGTCTATTTCCATTGTATTAAAATTTTAAGTAAGGCTTCTTAAATGCCAGCCCTTAGACAGATATCTGCAGTGTGTTCTTTCTTCCCTTACAAGAAAGAAAAATCATGTCTAGTCATCTTGGCTGGAAAATTAAGTTAAAGCAGGAATCTAGTTTACTATAGATTCAGTGCTCCATCACAGTTAAGTAGAATACATGGAGAAAATGCATTTGTAACAACAACAAAAAAATGCTGATAGCCTCACTGTTGTGCAATCAGTGCAATATGCAAGGTCCTGGTACCCACGGGAGGATCCTACAGGAGCCTGAAATAGCCCAGTCAGTAGAGCATCGGTCTCTGTGTGAGCATACTGGGTTTGAATTCCTGATCAGGTTACAGGCTGTGGTGTTTATTACTTCCAAGAACATTTCAATGCGTAATAATAAATTTCAGTGCATAATTCCCAGGAGAAATGCTAAGGCATCTAACAAATCATCTGGCATTCGGAAAACAAGTGTTAATGTTAAATGACTTATATTAAACATTTGATGTTCCAGCTCTTATTTCTGCAAAACTCCCAGGGAATACAAAAATAACTTCCTGTGTGGAAAATGTGAGGGTTTAGCCTTTAAGGAGTTTAATGTTATAGCCAAATAGAAAGAGATAACATTTCAAGGAGAGGGGAATTGTATGAGCTCAAATATTTTATCTTGTACTCTCATTTGGAGTATGGAAATAGGGTGTTTCTAAGTACTTGAGATTTGGCACCTGTTTTTTTTGGAAAACAGTGATTCTTGCTGGATATTTGGATGTCCCTTTTCCCTGAACAGACATACCATGTGTGAACTTTTTTCTCCTTTTTTTTTTTAACAGTTGGCAACAGATGTCAAATGCTTTTCTCTAGGAAAAAAAAGATAACCTTTTATACTGTTTCTTTTGCTTGATTGGTAATATGTTCTCTTTCCCTTACCAAAGATAAAGCCACTAACCCATCTAATAGGCAAGAAGACTGGGAATACATCATCGGATTCTGTGACCAGATCAACAAAGAACTTGAAGGGTGGGTGTCCCAAACCACTCTAGACTTAATAAATTAACATTCACAGTTTAAAATATGGAATTTTGAGAATGAAATTATATGTTTTATTTTATATGTAAATTAATAGCTGTCTACAAAAGAAATAAGATGCTGTGAAGTGTGGTTTCTCTTCTGTGAAAGGCAGAGTAGAGTGGCTTATACACAGGCTGAGCGCTAGGAAAATGGAAATTCAGAATCTGCCTCTAATGTCAGCTTCTGCAGCTGCAAGATTCTCACCTGGCCAAACACAGTCTGTGAAATGGGGTTACAACTCTTAGTACCTGGTGGGGCTTCATGTCTTTAAAATCTTCACAAACATTTAACTTCACAAGGGTTCTTTAACTGAGGAAACCTCTTGGGTCACAGCATTCCTGTAAGCTAAGGAATAAGTGTTTTCTTCTGGAAAACGGAAACTAATGCATAAGAAATGAAGTGATTTCCTGGGCTGGGGACTGTACTGGGAGTTGGGTTTTGGCCCCTCCCAAGCAGGAATCTGGAACTGCTGGCTCAGACTACCAGCCCTCGCTTCCTTTCGTATGTGCAAAAACCCAGACTTACAAAGATGCTTTGTTAGTCCTTGTAAGCTGATGGAAAGATGAACAGCACTAAATTGCATTTCCTTTTAATGGTGTGAAAGATATCTCATTTAAACAGCAGAATCTGTGCGAGTTTGAAAATAGTTCAACATATTCACCTGTTTTGTTTGTAATGGGGATCTGCTTTGTTTCAGGCCACAGATAGCTGTGAGACTCCTGGCTCATAAAATCCAGTCGCCACAGGAATGGGAGGCAGTCCAAGCCTTGACAGTAGGTAGTCCTTACCCCTCCTCTTAAATCCAGCTACCCACCATTTGATGTCGCCTGTGTGGAGCTTAAGGGGGCACGATGTGGGTCAGTGGGGCTGGTTCTGAGGCTGAATGTCCTGATTCCCCTTCGCTGGGAGGGAGCGGACAGTGACGTAATTGAAATGTCCAGATTGGTCATTAGCAATAGAGCAGTCAGATATAACTCTGATTTAGTCTTCGCTGCTTTCACTTGTTAGCTTCAGTCAAGATTTGTGTTCCTTGTTGTGAAACCTAATGGTGAGATAACTCTGATCCATGTGTAAGTGGCTGAGGGTGGAAGAGCAGCCACCCGTGATGTGTCACCCTTAAAGGTGGGAGATTCACGCCTGTCTCGCAGAGCAGGAATCCGTGTCTTACTGGCACGGGTCCCTCAGTTCCCGTATACGCAGAACACAGGCACACTGTTACTGAGGAGTTTTGGTGTTCATTTCAGCCCCTGTTTTTGTTACTTGAATGCAGGTGCTGGAAGCTTGTATGAAGAACTGTGGGAGAAGATTTCATAATGAAGTAGGGAAGTTTCGCTTTTTAAACGAGTTAATAAAAGTTGTGTCTCCGAAGGTTAGTCTGTGAGCCTCACGGCTGTATTTACTTTTTGTTTGGCCTCTGTAAGTTACAAAATGTTTGCTGTGTTCTGCCTGGCTCATTGCATTTACCAGCCTATGCTCAAGAACATTTGTTAGCTATGGTTGGAGGTTTTTTTAATGCTCTGCTTACTATTTTTCTCATTAAATTGTACTTATTTACCATCAGTATATAGTCTCTGCTGTTCTAATCCTTCGTATAACTCAAGGGCTTCTAAAGCTTGGGCTGTATTTTTTAAAAAATCCCAAACAAACTCCCCAGCATCAGTGGAAGGGAGGTGGGATGCAGAGGTGAAAACGCGGCATGTAGCAACACACCATGGAGTTCTAATCCTCAGTCTGGTGCTGTTTTGCCATGTAAAGAGTGCCTGGTGTAGTCCCTCAACATTCATGATCAGTTTAATGTGACAAAAAATAGACAAAGGCACCCCACAGCACGATTGATGCGGCAAAGGATTCCAAGAGTGTTTCCTGTAAGGTGGGGGGGGGGGGTGAAGGAGGGTGGGTGTCTGTGTTGCTGAAACTTTTAAATAGCAAAATCCTGAAAACAACAGAATAGCTGCTTTTACTTTGCTGAAGATACAGCTTCTCTTTGCTGTTACTTCAAATACATTTGAAGAACAGTGTTGTCCTCTTAATAAGATGTATCTTAGATCATCTTAGAACTTGGATTCTGCATCTTTTAGTGTCTATCACTGCCCATTCTCTGGGTTTGGGTTTTCTTCTTAGAAATGAGGAATATGGAAAACTGACATCTTTTTCCCCACTGTTAGTACCTGGGAGACCGGGTCTCAGAGAAGGTGAAGACCAAAATCATTGAATTGCTGTATAGCTGGACAGTGGCATTGCCAGAAGAATCCAAAATCAAGGATGCCTACTACATGCTGAAGCGACAAGGTAGGAAGTCAGCTGTTCATTTGTGCATTCTCTCCTGCCTGTGCTTTAAGTAGGAATGTCACAACATGTACAACTTCTAATTACATGGGCTCAAGGCAAGCTCTGAGAGGAGACAGAACAAGGGAGAAATTCCCCGAAAAGCTTCCCGTTATATTTAAATGCCTTGGGCTGCCTTGGATCGGCTTTTTAAACTAGATTAGTTAAACACCTTGCAAATGCTTTTGTTTAGGTTTGCAGGGCCTTTTTTGAGTTTTTCTGGAATTAGCTATTAACTAGATTTGAACATGTTTAATTTAAAGTTAAATAAGAACTTCCATATAGCCTTTTGTGTCCTTTTAACTAGACTGCTTTACTCTTGTACCTTTAATTTGACTGATAAAAATTTCTTCTGTAGGCACAGTTTTCACTGCCTTTTTCAAAGCTCAGCTGAGAACCATGTGGCTCCAACACAAGAAAAATTGGTTCCAGCAAAGCTCTTGAGATAGAGCACAAATCCAGGGATTTGACAATGGAATAAGCAGGAAGCTTGGCTCTTCCCTGACTCGTGGCTGGGAGTCTGCTCATCACCCCATTTTGCATTGCTGTCTGCTTTCCTGCCCAGCTCACTTAATGCACACAAATGTCAGTGGTTCAACAGCTGATGTGAAAGGGGGAGAGACAAATAGCGGAGAGTTATCGATAATACTGAGCTACTAGTGGGGCGGTATGGACATGGAAACACAGTCACTGGGGTTTTGGCCTTTATCAGAGAAACCTTTATTTTTCCAGCTAGCAGACTCGGTGATTTTGATCCTGTATTGCTCGTTAGAGCACTGTGCTGGTATCAATGGGTAGATTGGCTGCGTGTTCTCTTTGAGAGCAGCCTGTGAATGACTGGGTGCACTGCCCGGTGTGACCGCGTGTGCAAACCCACGTGAGTTCCTATTTTGCTTTCAGGGATTGTTATGTTTGATCCCGTGATTCCTGCAGACAGAACCCTGATTCCTTCTCCACCACCTCGTCCCAAAAACCCCGTGTTTGATGATGAGGAGAAATCCAAGGTACAATGCAGACTTGTAACATAATCACTAATTAAATATGATTACTCAATGCTAATGCTACTTACTAATCTCAATACTAATTCGGCTTTTATTTTTGGGCTGGTGATGTGTACTTTCACAGAACTCATTACTTTGTCCATCTACCTAACCTGAAGTTAAGAAAAATTATCTAGTGTCAGAAGTCTCTGAGATTTCACAGATATGTCCTGTGTAGCAGCAAGAAGGCAGCAACTCACATAAAATAATAAACCATAAATTACTCCTGCTGAAATCACTGTAACTATGAAAGCAGGGTAAGCTTCCTAACAGTGGACTCTCTTCCCCTCAGTTGTTCACTTAGATTCCTTTTGCTGCTTTCCTTTTCCAGAGGGCCTTTACTTGTTTTCTGAATATCTTCTCATCTTACAGCTTCTAGCCAAACTGCTGAAAAGCAAAAACCCAGATGACTTACAAGAAGCCAACAAGCTTATAAAATCCATGGTAAAAGAGGTAAGAAATTCCTGTAGATCTGGTCCCAGTCAGCAGTCTGCTTTCCAGGTTTTAAGCAATTTGACTCCAAAAATGATGAAGAGCTTTAGGATCACGTGAGTGGCACTGTCTGGGTTTGTGAGGCTCTGGGAGCGTTGTCTTAGTATCTTCCTTAATGAAGACTTAGTTAGACTCCACCTCACAACTGGGAGATGTTTGTATCACAAAAATGTCTACAGTTGGTGTCTCTGGCGGAGGACAGGGCAATAAGGGGCATAAAGTGAATGCCCCTTATTGTAATTAACTACATTCTCATCACTCAAGATGGTATTTCATGTCAGGGTTTGGTGGGATTATGGCAGTACCACCACTGGACAATGAAGTCATTGGACTGGGGTCTTCTCACAAGCAGGCTTCATGGAAACACCTTCCTGTTTGTGGAGCTGTGATGCATCCACCCATGGCAGTCATTAGGAACCCTGGAGTCCAGGAAATGAGTCACTCTCTTTCTGGCCAAAAAACCGATCGCTTCTAGACTGAAGAGGATGTATAGGTTGCTGCAGTGTTTCCATTTAAGCTTTTCCTGTCCCCAGAGCAGACTTTCCTTTAGTTGGAATCTCAAATGAGAGATGGGTGGACATTTCTACCAAAGAGTGTTTGTTTTTACTAGTAAATGTTTTGCTTCAAAGACATCTTTTTTTTTTTATTTTATTTTTTAAATAGCATCAAGTGACAGGAAAAAAAAAAAGTCTCCTGAAAAGGCTGGAAAGGAACTTTTGGAAACTTTTCTCTTTTCAGTGGTATAAGTACACATTGAGGAGTATTTACTGAGACTTTTCAGAAATGCAGGAGATTTTATCATTTTAGAATGGTGGTGAAAAGATAATAAAATAAACAAAGCTTCACATGAATGGAGGGTTGGGGTTGTTTTTTTTTTTCTAGCTTAACTTTAAATAGACATTACCTGACGTGATTTATGGATAATACCTGCTGTTGGGATGCTGTGGACCTTTACAGGGAAACTCACTTTTTATGTCTGTGTTTTACACCCTGAAGGATGAGGCTCGGATCCAAAAAGTGACAAAACGCATGCACACGCTGGAGGAAGTAAATAATAACGTCAAGCTGCTGAATGAGATGTTGGTTCATTACAGCAAAGAGGACTCATCAGAGGCTGATAGAGAGCTCATGAAGGTGGGTCTTAGCTGCTCCTTCTTCCCAGAAATCCCAGAAATCAGTCGTTTCTTGTTACAGACTTGAGCTTTCCAGAAAATTGCAAATAGTGCAGTAAAATGGAGAGCAATGGTGAGAAACAAGAGCAGTCGTTGGAAACAGCAGGAAAGAAAATAATCTGATTTTTAACACCTTTCACCAAAGGGCTCTGTGCCCTATAAGGTCACAAGTGGGTAATAGCTCGGGTTTGTGTGTGCTTAAAATGAGGCAGGGCTGTTCTCTGAAGACATGGTGTGGCAGAATCAAGAAGCTGCACTTTGTAATTCTTATTGCTATTAGGAATATCTGCTGGTTGCAGGTAACAGCTGTCCCTCACAGCACTGCGAATGGATAAACTAAAGGCTGAATGGGACATATTTTATGTCCTCCCCTTCAAAGGAAGAGTTTGAACTAGTGTTGAAAGATTGGGAGAACATGGAGAAGGTAAAAGTCAAAGTAGACACCAGGGATGGCTGAACAGGCCCAGGGCCTTGAAAAGTAACACCTTATCTAATTTAAAAAGTTAAATTTCCTTAAACTCCTGCAACAATGGGTAGGAAACTTAAGAGACTGGCTTGTTTCTGTGAAATACTTCCTTCTTGCAACCTTTCTTCTGTGTGGTTGCAGACTCTCCAAGTAGAGGTTGCAGCACAGTTGAAGCCTAGTTCTTGAAGCACAATTCTGCTCTTCCTCGGGCTTTTAGGGACTATTGTAATAAAGGAACATCTCTTTTGGACTAGAGTTGGCCATAAGTGCTGATGCGAGGGAGGACTGAGAGATGTTGTGCTCAAAGTGTGGATGTGTTTAGTCTCCCAGGCTAATGTAACGCTTCACAGCTCCATAACAGGGCAAGGGGACAGGGGATCTTGGTCTATCCACACTGATTTGTCCAGCACAGGGAGACTGGTTTCTCTATTCTGGGCTTTCCAGTGCATGCCTGGGGAGTTGTTCTGGGCTGACTGGTATTGCCCACAGTTGGCTCCTGGCTGATGAAACCTTGTGTCCAAATCTGTCTTCCCAGGAGCTGCATGAAAGGTGTGAAACCAAAAGACGGACATTATTCAAACTGGCCAGTGAGACGGAGGATAACGACAGCAGTTTGGGTAAATGGATTTATACTTCTCCCTTTTTTAATTGCTTTTGTGACCTGTGACTGTGCGAGGGTTCAGCGAGGGAATGGCTGCTGTAAAGACGCCTCCTCACTGTGAATGCAATTTGCTTTGAGCAAGCAGATGAAAGACAAGGTCCTTGCTTCTTTATGCTTATTACTTAAATACAGGCAAGGACTTGACAGTGGAGTTGGTGGTTAGGGAGGCTGGGGGTAATGATGGGGGACAGCTGCTGCTTTGGAAGGGAAAGGGAGTTGCTGTGGACTCATCTTTTCATTGTTACTGTCATGTGCACAGGCCTAGAAAGGTCAGGGTATTGTTTAGAGAAGCATGGCAAAGACAGAGAGTAATGGAGCTCATGGCCAAATAATTATGTTTGGGTTTTTTTGCTGATTATTTAGTTGATAACTCTGTACTCTTGGCAGTGGTGGGAGCAAAGTTACTAAAGTCTTGGAGATCTTTTTTTGTCTCCCTTGCATGTAGGGGATATTCTGCAGGCCAGTGACAATTTATCCCGCGTGATAAATTCCTATAAAAAAATAATAGAGGGGCAAGTGATCAATGGTGAAGTGGATCTCCCTGGGATGTCTGTAGTGGAAGGTGAGTTCCTGGGAAGCCAACTGTTTAATTTTGAATCCTGCAATTCTAAGTCTTTTGGGTGGGACTTCCTATTAATTGTGGTGAAGTAGGCTATTGGTGGCTCTTGTGGCCAACTGTTTGTGAACCAGAGGGAGGACAAGCCAGCTCCTAAGTAGTGGACAGACAATTCTGGACATGAGGAATGGTGATGCAGTTTTGCATTTTCCATTGTCCATTCCATATTATTGAAACTTTTTCTTCAGCTCTCTGGTAGCCTTTGTTATTGTACTTGTGTAGGAGCTCCCAAAGCCTCGCCTGAGAATCAAAGAATTTGAAAAGACTAAGAATTACGCTGTAAGAAGCACTGAGGAGAGAGCAGTGATTGGAGCAGATGCTGATTTTCAGACAGAAATTTCCTGAGTATCTGGGTCAATTTCAGTAGCTTCTGGAAAGCCTGTGGGCTTCCTCTGTTACATGATTACATGAGGATCCGTGTTATCTAAACCATCTCTCTGATAATTTCTGCTGTACATTGGGTTTGCTTTGAGCCTTTTGCCTTCTTTCCTAGTAGTGCTCTTCTCCTGTCTGCTGCAGGGAGTAACTCCACGAGTCACCTCAACACTCTCATTGACCTTGCTGGACTGGACGTCACCAGCACCCCACCACCTCCAGTGCCACCCACCACCCTGAAACCAGCCCCCACAGTAGCCCCAGCCGAAATCCCCATTCTCCCACCTCCTCCCCAGACCTTTGCCCAGCTACGGAGCAGTTCCTCTGGCCAAGTGGAAGCCGCAGCCACTCAGCAGAGCGGCACAACCAGCTCCCTCTCCCTGCTGGATGAGGAGCTTCTGTGCTTAGGTGAGACACCGAGGGGCCCAGAAAAGGGCTACTCAATCCATCCCTAAAAAGACCGCTTTCTTCCTTCAGTGCAAGGGCTGGCTGCACACACAGCGTGCCTAAAAGGAGCATGGGCTGCCTTTGGTTTCTGGATAAGTCCAGGGGACAATCCCTTGCATCATCCTGAGTATAAAGACTTGGTCAGTGAGTCAGGATTAAAAACTCAGATCTTCCCAGGGTGGGTAGGCTGCAAGTGAAATAACTTGAGTGTAACTACAGTCTGACACCTGTAGGTGCCCGGACATGCTGGCTGCAGTTCCGTGCAGATTTCACCCCTGAGTTTGTGGCTGTGCTAAAGAGCAAGGTGCCTTCGAGGGGTGGTATGTAGAACCCTGCAGAACGCCTGCCTGTGGAGCCCAGATCTGAGCAGCAGAAGGACGCTGCAAATCAGGATGGGTTAGAAGAGCTGTGTGCAGGGGCTGCTGTCAGCTACTGCTGCTGTCGGTCTCTTTTCCTAATCATAGGCTTGCAGCTCTTTTGAGTCTTTGATCAGGTTCTTGAGCTCTGGCAGAGCTGGATCAAGTAGTTTGATGGTGCTGAAACAATTGCCAAGGGATGACACCTGATGCACTTTCTTCTCCCATCACCTACTTGTTACTTTTCCTTTCAGGCCTGAATGACCCAGCCCCTACGGCAGCAAAGGAGACATCAGAAAACAACCAGTGGAGCATGTTTGAGGTACAAAGGGGGGTCTTGGAGGAAGGGAAGGGGGGGGTTGTCATTGTGGGAGGTCTCAGGACACACTCTGTCACCTTGGAGAAACATGTGATGACACATACAGGCAGAGGGACAGTTCCTCTCAGCTCCTGAGGGAAAGTTGAGCGTAGCCCTATAACCTGGGATAGCTGTGTCTGAACAGAGTAGACATCCCTCAACCTGGCTTTCTCAGTTTCCCATCTGACCCCCATGATGTTAGCACTTCCTTTGCTTAAATTACAGATCAGATGTAGCCCTGACATAGGCCACAGACTTTGCTGCTTGCCACCCAGCACCTGGTTTTGCGGTAAATCTATCTCCCTCTGTAACAGTGCCATCTCTGCAGCAGGGGGTAGCAGTGAGTGAGAGCATCTGCTTGTCCTCTCTTTCAGAATGACCAGTTGGACCTGGATTTCTTTAATCCGAAGACGGTGACTGTTGCTTACAACCCTGCAGGGAACCCTCTTCTCCATCACACATCACAGACCACGTGTGGAACGTCGGTGACGCTGCCTTCTGCTTTCACAGCCTCTCAGACTGCTCCCAGCATCCCGGCACCAAACACGGCACCGTTTGTATTCTCTGCTGGACCAGCTGCCCCCGCGGGGCCTCCTAAGACTATTCCAGCTGCTCCTGGGTACTTCAGCTCATCTGTGGGGAGCAATATGTCACATAAGATGGATGCATTGGGACAACTCCTTGAAGAAGCCAAAGGGTAACTAAAAGTCCTGGGCTTTGCTTTGTTGCAGTGAGAAAGCTGAGCTTGCTGCAGCGTCGGGTTCAGTGGCAGACCTTTGACTCTCTGGTTTGATGGAAACGTGTGACTGGGATTTTTCTTCTCAGAGGGTTTCACATTACAAACTATTGCAAGAGTCCCAGCTCCGGGAGGGAAAGGCAGGCACTGCTGGGTAGAGCACAGCAGAGCTGTTCTGTTGCCCGATACAAACGCGCGGTGTGAAGTTGAACAGGCTGCTGAGGTACAGAGGCCTTTGCCCACCTCAGCCTTGCCCACCTTGGCAAAGGTGGGACTCTGCTTTCTTCTTGACTTGAGAAGTGATGCCTGACCCTACCACCACTGCTTCCCTTGTAGCTCTCCTTCTTACCTGAGACCATAACGAGTCACAGGCTCCAGTCTGGCTCTGGGCTACTGCTCTGTCCTCATCTCTGGGTTTGTGCTGAAGCCCCTGCTTCGCTTGCAGCTCAATTTCCTGTAATTTTTTCTCTCTGTTCCAGGACTGCCACCCAAGGCATGGCAACACCCTCGGTGTTCCCTGGGGTTACTTTGCCAACTGCTGTCACCTCTGCCCCGTTAATAGCACCTGCAGGGCTGCCAGCCACTGCCCCTGGCACCTCTCCAGTTCCTTTCCCAAGCAGCTGCACTGCTGGCTCAGGAAGCCCTCTCTTCCAGTCCGCATCATTCCAGCAGCAAGGCAGTCCCATGAAAGCACCTGAAATTTCTTTGGCTAACGTCCATGTTCCTTTGGAATCCATTAAACCCAGTAAGTATCTCGGGTTTTCCACCTTTCTCTGAAGATTTTTTTTAAAAGCAAAGCTTCTTGACAAAGCTTGTGAAGTAGAGAGGAAGGCTGAGCTGTCCCAGATTGAACAGTCAGATTGCCTGAGGCTGCTACAGATCGTCTTCCGCAGCATAAACCTGCGTTCCTGTCCCCCCTCTCTCTGCGGTAGGCAGTGCCCTCCCGGTGACAGCCTATGACAAGAACGGCTTCCGGATCCTCTTGCACTTTGCCAGGGAGTGCCCCCCGGGGAGGTCAGATGTGCTGGTGGTGGTGGTCTCCATGCTGAACACGGCACCGCTTCCTGTGAAGAACATCGTGCTGCAGGCTGCTGTGCCCAAGGTAGGAACGTGCCGCTCAGACCCACGGTGACGTGAGACTGGGCTTCTGAGAAGGCCTGGGTGTGAACTCAGGGAGTTGGGACAGCCTGGTTGTGCCTCCCTGTAGGCCATGCTCTGCCTGTTTCTAAAATGCAAAGGGGGTTGTCAGAGGCAGAAAACACTGGACGGGGTAAGTCAAGGACTGCAGGTAGTTAGTGTTCTGTTTTGCCTGCTATCTGAGATCAATCCAGCTGTGTCTGTTCCTGAAGGTGGCTGAGGTGGCTCCATGGCAGGGCTGGTACATGGATAGAGCCACCCTTGAGGTCTTTAGAATCAGAATTTCTAAGAGACATCCTGAATCTGTCAATATGTTCCATTCTGGTCTCACTGCACCTAGATAATTTTGGATGGGCAGCTTTGTGTTTTGAAAACTAGCCTAATCTCAGCTGCGATCTGCCTGCCACCTGGGAAGGTGTTCACATTGAAACCTCTGGCACAAGAGCACTCAGGAAGGTGGTGTTGGTGTTCACCTGACCGCTGCTTTTAGCCTGGGCTGACTTGTCAGTCTGCCTGTTCCTATCCCGTTGTGCAAGCTGGGCTGGCTCTTCTTTCCTCATCCTTGCACGGGGATTGATTTATTTTTTTCTCCAGTTTGGATGGGTGCAGTTGTCTCCTGAGCCCGTGCCATGGCATCTTTCATTGTGCCCACGGTAGGAGATAATCCCTGAGATTCTGCTTTCTTTTTCATTTGCAGTCCATGAAAGTGAAGTTACAACCACCCTCCGGCACAGAGCTGTCTCCATTCAATCCCATCCAGCCGCCTGCTGCCATCACCCAAGTCATGCTTCTGGCAAACCCTACGAAGGTGAGAGGGGCAGTGGGGTTCATCCTGTCCTTGTCAGACAAATTTTAGGTTAAGTTGAACATGACAGGGGAGCTGGACCAAACGTTTGAGCAGATAAAGCTGTTTATTCCTTAACTTGGCCTCCAGAGGTGGTTACTGCGCTGTGTTGGTGTTTCAGTTCGGGGCTAGAGGGAGCCTGTCCATAGTCTCCCCAACAGGCTGTCAGCACGGAAAGCATGAGCAGGACCTGTACGTTTCTCCCAGCAACAGTCTTAGTGAGGCTCAGCTTTAGAGGGCAGCGATCAGAGCTGTGTCGGGGGGTTCATCTGGCTCCCTTGTGCAGCTGGAAGTGCCTGGCTTTGGTGGTAACTGGATTGATGTCACATTACCTGGTGCTGGAGGTTGAGGCTGCAGCCTGACAGACCTGGGCCAACAGACAAACCTCAGCTCACGCCTGTTCCGTTATTCTTTGGGGACATACCTGTGGCCACCGAAACTACGCGGTTAACGCTTTCGTTGGTGCTGATTGTGCTGGGAGCACCTGAGTAGCTGTTCTTACTCATTCAAGTAGCCAGCTCCATAAAGCTCAAACCCGTGAGCTGAAGCAGTTCCGAATTATTTGACCGAGGTAGATTTGAGAATTGCAGCAAAAGGGTCCTTAAAGTGGAAAGTTGTGAGATCCAAACGGATAGATGTCAGAGGGGTTTGGTAGATTGTGGAAAGACTTTGTGAGGTACGTGGAGATGCCCTCAATGAAGGACTGGTTCCATCTCCTGCTTACTGTCTTACTAGGAATTTTGCAGAGCAGGAACTCTCTGGGGGATTGGTCTAGATGATCTTTCAAGGTCCCTTGCAATCCCTGAGATTGTGTGATTCTGTGAACTGTTTCATCTTCCTCTGTGAGTAGAGGAATTCAATTTTGAAAACGTGGAGCTATTCCAGCGGTGTTCTCCAGGCTGACTGGAGCAATGGGTGCAAACCGTCCCCACAGGTCATTCCTGCTTTTCTCCCCCTGTTCCATGCTAAGCAATAAAGCTTTCGTGGTATAAAACCTGTAAGGTAAACTACTCGGGTTTGTTAAATAGCTGACCTACTCCACAGACTTTCCCCCCCCTGCTTCCTCCCACAGAAGGCTTGTAGAGCTTGGAACAGTGAGGCATTTTGTTCGGGAGCTCTTCTCATGTCGCTCTTGGGTTTTGTCTTTCCTGCAGGAGAAGGTGAGGCTGAGGTACAGACTGACCTTCACGCTGGGAGACCAGCCCAGTACAGAGGTTGGCGAAGTGGATCAGTTTCCCCCTGTAGAGCAGTGGGGGAACCTATGACCTCCGGACACAGCCAGAGACTCTGTGACAGGACCAGGGAAGGATCCCGCGGGAACTGGGATGAATGTGAGGTGGGGAGGGGAGGCACACGCTATCCACTGGTGACGTTCGGCTTCGTTTACGTGTCCTGACCACTCCGCTTGTAGCTTTAGCCCAGAACGTTTTGCCCCACGTCGAAGGGGTCCTGGGACATTTCTGCCAAGTATGAACTGAGCGACGGGCAGCGCCGGCTGCTTTTATCTTGACCTCTGGGTGAACCTGGTTCTATCTTCCACTCTAGTAAACTTGGAGTTGTTGTCTTTTGAGGGGGAGACCTGTCAGCGGAAGGGGGTGTAGTTGGCCTGTTCCTGTGCTGCTGCCCGGAGATCCCTGCAGGCTGGTGGGGTGACGATGCTGCCCGTGAGCTTCCTCAGTGCAGAGCCCTTCCCCGTGCCCTCCCGCGGGCTTGTACCTCCTCGGTGCCAGACGGACCCCGCTGAGCATGTTGAGCAATAACTCTGGCTCCCTGAGGGAATGCTTGTTTTGGTTGTTTGGGTTGATTTGGGGGTTTTTTTGGGGTGGTTTCTTTGTTTTTCACACTGAACTGTAAAGCGCTTGGCTCCCTCCCTCCCTCCCCCTGTATTTATTTGATATTGCTGACGGCCTCCCCGCTGGGTCCACTTTGGGCCACTGGGGCTGGGTTTTGTACAGGAATGGTTACACTGGTTATTTTTCTGCCTTCACCGCATTCTGCAGCCTGTGTGGGGGGAAAGAGGAAAGCGAGGAGGTAAAGGGGGGCTGGAAGGGAGAGGTCGGTGTTGGTGGAGGACAGCACCTGGAGCGCAGAAACGGCTGTACAGTCGCTAAGCAGGCGCAGAGACTGGATCCAGGGATAAGGAGAGAGGCCCCTCGTCGTCCCCTCGTGCGGGCAGTATTATTATGTAGCTGAAAACTGTGTTTTGTTGAGGTGATTACGACAAGATGTAAATAATGAAGCTCTAGGATATTTAAATAGAAACGAGCAGACAGTGGAAGGAAAAGGCTCCGCTGGGCTGTGACGATGCACGTGCTGGGTTTGATGCCCCCTTTTATTTGTTGCCTGCACGAAGTGGGTAAGTGCAATGGTCCCCACAGGGGGAGGAGCTGACCCCTCCAGCTACCGTCTCACAGAAATTAGGCATCAGTCACTTGAACTGGATTCCAGCAGCCCCTGGAATCTCCTTCCCCGTTTCCAACCTCAAGCAGTGCCTCCACCGGCTTTTGAGACCGACTGCTTGAAATTTGTCAGGGGTGGGGTTTTTTGCTTTAACACCCATTGATAAAACGCAGCTGGGGCGGGTCCTTGGACACGGGGCTCAGCGTTTCCCGCTGTCGAGAGGCAGCTCTTACCCAACTGGGAGGGGGAGCAGTGGGTTCAAGCTCTGAGGAAATCAACAGGAGACCCCTGCCTGTTTTAGGAAAAAAAAAAAACCACTGTGGAGGAGAAAGCGCTGCTGGAATTAATGGTGGCTGTAAAAGCCATTACTGCAAATGCATTTATAGTATTTATAGTTGAATTTTCCTTACCGTGAAGTAAACAAAAAAAAAATCACTAAAGATAAAAAAAAAACTCAGTGAATTTCAAAGGCCTGAGGTCCTGCTCGGAGGCCTCAGGCAGTTGTAGGAGCCCCTGAAGGTGGAATCAAAGCTTGGCCAAGGAACTTGCTGGAACTCCTGGTCTGAAGCTGATTAAGACCCCAGCCCCGATGGCTCCCTGACACAGAAGGCAGGCGAGAGGGATGGGGACGTTGTTTTAAATCAAGGACAGGGGACAAGGAGAGGAACCTTCCTGCCTCAGACACGTTCTTGCCAGCACTTTAGACACAGCAGGCACAGGGGTGATGCTTAGGTCCTAGCAAGGTGTCCAAGGAAGCAGGTTTCACTGCTTTAGATGCCTATGTGTGTAACTCTCACTGTGATTTGAAGAAGCCAGAGGAGCCCACGTGCTCCCCGCAGAACGGCGTTGGTCTCAGTGTTAACAGCAGCGCGCCCCCCGCGCCGTACAGCCCCACGGGAAGGTGCTGTGGTGTTGCTGCGCGGCAGCGCCTTGTTAGAAGCTTTGCAAATGAAATTCTGAATGTTCCCTGTCTGTAGGGTGAGGTTCCTGCTTCCTACCCAGCAGCTGTAACTGTACATACATCTCAAATGCATTTGTTCTGCTGCATGTTAAATAAATCGTTTTCCCTACTTTGCTCTGATGAATGGCCCTTTACTAATGACTGCTCCTGGAGACCGCTGCTCTCTCTGCAGGTCCTAAAACTCAACCCCCTCATCTCAAGAACGTCCAAACTAAGCCAAAAACGGAGACATGGCTCTGTTCTGAACTCCCGGTGGTTGACAAGGTGGGCTTCGTTTCAGCCCCAGGTGTTAGAGGTAAAGGAACTGCCAAAGTTGAGGTTAATGGGGTTTCCTGCACCAGGGGAGGCTGCCAGAGCAAGTTGGAACAAGTCAGGTTTATGTTTTTTGAAAGTTGTATTTATGGGAGAGTATTTATGGAACTAATCCCCAAGCAATATGCAAAACAAGGCGTTTATTCTCAGAAAAGCAGTTCAAGTTTATGTACAGTGAGCCACAGAGGAGGAGTAAAATCACATACTGCTGTCTTCATGACCCTTCCAACGTTCCTTCCTTGACGATGACTCGTGCAAGGTTTCGTGCAAGAGCAAGTCTCAGCATTTCCACTTTTGTAGTCTCAACGTCATCACCCTGAAAGCGAGCAGAGTTTGGGTCAGACAGCCACGGGCAGAAATGGGCTGCTGCTTCTGAGTTTTGGGAAGAAAAATCCTTTCAGGTCATTCAGAGGAAGAGGGCGGAGGTATTGACCTGTCACAAGGACCTCCTGAGAGGAGCAGAAGCTACATTTCCTACTTTTTAGATGAAGACAAGAGCAGTGCCAGGCCCTTCTCTTTTTCTGGCAGCTGCAGAGTTTTGCAGGTGGAGCCAGCGGCTCCCTCTTCTGTGCCTGGAAGGTTTTCACAGCTCGAGCTGGCAGGTGGCAGCAGCTCAGCCTCTTGTTGCCCGTGTTGTTGCAGTGATTTATCTTGGAAAAGCATCACGGAGCAGCCAGGAGAGGCTGTTACTGCTGTGCTGGCTTCATGTGCACTTAAATACCTCCTGATGAAGCCTCATTGGGCTGGCCTTTAAAAATAACTACACGTGCCAGCCCCAGGAACTCGGCCTCTCCCTCTCCTCTGCCCCCATGACAGAATTTAAATACAGAGTTTGCTTTCCCCACCCCTCCCCACAGGGGTCCACAAAACAGGAGCTACCTGGAGTTTCTGCTTATCCGACTTCTGTGATGTCAGGTCCTCCAGGCACCGCATCAACTCGTAAGTCTGCTCTGCTGAAAATATCACCTGTGGAAATTAAAGTATTTACTGACAACGATCAAGGTCAGGGATATCAGAGAGTCTGAGAGGAAGGGAACGCTCCCACACTCCCATAGATCCATTCTGTCGCGTTAAATCACAGGATCAGAGAATAATTCAGGCTGGAAGTGACTTTGGGCAGTCTCTAGTGCCACCTCCTGTGCGAAGCAGGCTCAGCTGCGAGGTCAGGGCGGGTGCTCTGGGCTTGATCGAGTCAAGGGTCTGTAATTGCTAAACTGTCAGTTTCTTGGTGGATCTTAAAGCAGAAAACTGGCTTAGAAGAAGGAAGCACACTCAAACAACCTTCAAGCTGAGTCCCACAAGAACTGGACACAGTGGATTCTTAAATTATCAGCAGGTGCGTGTTCCACTGCCGCTTTCTAAAAGTGGGGAACCAAGTGGAGTTGATGATTATCCTGTCCCAGTTCCCATGTGCTCCCACTGCAGGACTCCTGGATGTCCCTGTGATTCCCGAACTGCCACAAACAGTTCTTTTGCACTGGAAGTGCAAGTCTGGGGCAGGAAGGGGGTCACCGCTTTGAGATACCTTGTCAGGAAGAGAAGAAAGGGGTGGGGGGTCTCTTTGTCTGGCATGACCAGGCTGCTCACCTCTTTCTGCTCCAGCAGGGGAAGGGCATCTGTCAGGAGGGTCATCCAGAAGGAGCAAGGAGCGATGTGAGCCGTCATCAGCATCAGAAGCAGCCTGGCAGCCTCAGAGAACCGCTTCTCTCCATACAGCCGGTGGAACTCCCGGTACTTCCCTGCACATGGGTGTTGGTGAAGGGGAAAAGGCGTCAGTCTCTGTCAGACCTGGGTTACTGCTGGTGGGGGAGTGTCCTTTGGTCCCACAAAGCCTGTGGTAGAACCACCCCCACCTGAAACTTGAGTCTCCAAAGAGTCTGGGGGAATGGGAATGTTGTGCACAAAGGGGTTCAGACAGAGGCTGGCTGAAAAGGCAGCCAAAATCCTGTTCCTGGTGAAGTGTCCTGTTTGAACCAGTCTGTTTGCTAACTGGTACTGGTGCTGGGTGTCTGTGGGGTGAGATTAGAGACACCGGTGGTATCTGTGGAAACCAAGAGCAGGAGAGGAGAACTGGGAAGTGACTGTTCTTTTTTATATTGCAGAATATCAGGAGGCCTGAAAGGCTTCATTGTCCTGATTGTTTAAATGGAAACTGAGATCTTTGTTGCCGTGGAAAGTTCTGCTTTCGTTATGAATTAAATTAGCTCAGTGTCCAGCAGGTGGGAACTGGCTGAGGAAGAGAGTGAGTTTTATTCTGCTGCTTTGTTTATATCCACTAAACTGTCAAAACACTGGAAGTACTAATTCCCATTCACCTCTGACTAATGCTTGACCTCAAGACAAAGACATGGGAAAGCTGTCAGCAAAAATACACCTGATGTTTCTAAAACCTCCAAGGAAAGATAAGCAGAAATTTTCATGCCTTTTTACAAAAAGCAGAAAGGGACGTCATTTCTTTACAAACACAACTACAAGTCTTTTGGGCTGATGTGAGGGTCACTGGGTGCACAAAAAGGTAAGAGGGGTCACTGGTTTGGTAAATCATGGTTAGTTTCTAGGCTTCCTTTAGAATAAGGTTTAAGCAAAGGAAACAGAGTTTGGACAAAGGGGAACAGCTCAGATGCAGGTTCCCCCCTGGCTGTAGAGCTGGTGTCAGCCAGAAGGGAGTGGGTCCAATTGCCAACAGCTATTCCAAATTCCTCTTAGATTTTGGCCCCAGTAACTGGCTTCCAACTGCCACGGCTCCAGAGAAGGGTGTGTTTTAGCTCAATTTCCTGCCTCGCTCCATTAATCAAAGGCTACGGAGCAGCTGCAGCCAGATGGGCAGGTACCGCAGCACTGGTGCCAGCTGGGAGAAGGAAGCCGTGGTGTGTGAAGGAAACCACTGGAGGCCCCTGTGCTGTCACCCGGCACAACTGCTGCAGCGAAAGGGTAGGAGAGATTTCGTGTTTGAGCTGGAAATGGGCACCCTGAGCCCATAAAAGATGGTGGGAGCGTGGAGAACTTCATGAAGTCAGTAAAATCATCGTGTTGTCAAAGTACCCTAAACCAGTGGTTTACTCTTCTAAGGAAGCCCCCTAAGGTCTTCCAGATTGTGTCTGTTAATATTTCAAAGTCTCTCTGGGTAGCGATACAGCCTGGAAACAGACTAAGAAAAGGGAAGGCTACGAGTGGCAGAATTCAAGACTGTCCCGCTCAAAGCAGCGCAGAACAGACACCGGTTGTGAGTGCACTTGGAAACGCAGCCTCCCAGTAGCGGGCGGGCTGCATCCCACATCGCCTTCAGTCACTTGCTTTCCCCTCGTCACTGATCCAGGCTGTAGCCAGATAGAGGAGGAGACAAACCCAAATAATTCCATGGGAGTTAACTGTGTTCTCGATAACAGACCAGAATGAAAACTGTAGAGGCTTCTTACCGAGGAACGTCAGCCGGTCACTCAGCAGCATGGAGGGGCCCAAATTATCAATGAGGTCTAAGTCAGAGAAGCATCCCCTCTCACAATAGTCCTTGAGGAATCTAGGGAGAAAGTGAAACACAATAAAAGCTTAGAGGGGAGAACATCGTTCATGTTTGTTTTGCATCTCCTCATCCCTTCCTCGAAAACTTCACCGTACAACTGAGTTCTGCCTTAACCTCCTGTGAGGGTTTCAGGCGGCATCAGAACCTTTCCTGGGAGTGGCCAAAGAACGGGTGTAATGTGCATTTAACAGACATATTTTATTTATTCTTCTAGATGTTGTGGTAGTTGAGATCTACTCTTTAAGAGGAGTAAGTGAAGGAAGGAGCACAGGAAGCTGAGGCTGGGGGATGCATAAATAGCACTCCCAGATCATAACAAAAGCTCTATTTTTCTGCTGGGTAAAAACCCAAAAAGTTGATAAGCAGCAGGAACACAAACAATTCTAAAAGCTTTTCATCTGTTTTGTCACAACCTTCATTATGCTGCTCTTTTCAGAGCTGCTTCCTGTGATGGTTTTCTTTCACCTCCTGTTGAAAGAATAATAATTCCCTCTCCCTCAAAGAACAAATGAAAAAACACTGAAAAACAGCTACGGAACTGCAGAGTATAAAGATATCATTTGCACCCATTTTTCTAGTCCAGAAGCAGGTACTTGGTCTGAGGGAAAGACAATCCCGACGTGGCAGAACCACGGCAGAGCAGCTGGGTCTCCCCTTCCTCTGCCCGCCGAGAGCAGCCGCTGTCCCAGACTCACCGATCGGATATCAGCGTAGCAAAAGCCGCATCCTTAGCTCTGATGCTCCAGGACAAGGCAGAGCCCAAGCGATTATTCCGCAGAGCTTTCATGGCCATGATTTTACAGATGCTACGAACTTAGGAGACAACAGCAGAGAAGAGGGGAAAGAATTAGTGTCAGTAGTTTCGCTTGCATCGCTACAGAACGAGGAGATTTAAGAATCGATCACCTTGTTCGTGCATCTGTCTCTGCTCGCAGATCCTCAGCACTTTGAGGGCCTTCTGTTCCGTGTTAAGGGGTATCCTTTCGATATGAAGTTCCAAATACACCCTGCCGTATTCTGGACAGTGGTCAAAGTAATCCACCCCCAGCTGCCACAGGCTGAGGGAGGGGAAAAAATCATCACCAATTCCAGTCATACAAATCTGAAATAAGCACAACAGTGGAACCACGAGGAGAATCCGGCTGCGTGTTAATAACAGTTAGTGCTGATTAACTGAGTATCCAGCTTTTTAATTCAGCAAAGGGAACAGGCTGGTGGTGTACGATCCCTTAGGGACACCTTTGCTGAAATTCTAACAGTGGCTTCTCTACGTTTTCCCTTTTTACTTCATTAACACGTAGTTAATTGCTTTGGCTGCATCGATGTCAGTCTGTTCTCCGAGTAAAAAAATCAAGTTGTTACCTGTGATGGGAGAAGAGTCCTGAGGCGTACTCTAGCAGAAGGAATTCACGCATATTTGAACCAAAACTGGTGGGGAAGAGAGAAGAGAAACAGGCAGCATTATTTGCACCTCGTTGGAAAAAACCAAACCTGCTGACTTTATTTGATAAGTACTTGTAGTTTTTGCAGCATGTTTTCTCATGGACTATCGTAATAAGCTTTGTACCTCAGGCCTAAGCACCCTGGTCAGCCTTCTCCTTGGGGAGACCTGCCAAAATATTTACAGCGCTTAACGAATGTAATTGAGAGAAAGTGCTTTAAGAAGCTGAAACTTCAAGGGAACTCAGGTAGCAAAATTCAATTGCTCAATCTTAAATTTTTTTTCAGAATGTAAGTAACTCTTTTTAGATGAGTCTCAATAGATTCCCAATAATCACAAACATTTGGGCTCTGGATTATATTTCAGCCTGGGGAAGAGAAAGCTCTGGGAAGACCTTGTAACAGCCTTCCAGTACCTGAAGGGGGCCCACAGGAGAGATGGGGAGAGACTGTTTTATCAGGGAGTGCAGTGATAGGAAGAGGGGTAATGGTTTTAAACTGAAAGAGGGGAGATTTTGATTAGATATTTGGAATAAATTCTTCACTGTGAGGGTAGTGAGAGCCTGGCTCAGGTTGCCCAGAGAAGCTGTGGATTCCCCACCCGTGGAAGGATTCAAGACCAGGCTGGATGGGGCTTTGAGAAACCTGGTCTGGTGGGAGGTGTCCCTGGCCCAGGGCAGGGGGTTGGAACTGGGTGACCTTTAAGGTTCCTTCCAAATCTTAATCGTTGTATCATTCTATATTTAAAAGAAAACCAAAGCCTGATGCTGTCTGTACTGAGGCACTACTGAACAGCAGGTCAAATTCATCAGGTGAGCAACTGCTGCTGCTTCTAGAGCACCTGGGCTGCCTGTAACTCCAGAGGCACCCACAGCACCTTTATTCTCCGTCCCCTGTGTGTGCCCAAGATGCTCCTTTTCAACCAAAATCCACATGCTGTTTCAGCTGTCCCTGCTGCTGGTGTCTGAATAACCAATGCAAATAAATACTTACTAGAGATTGTGAGATTGCAGGAGTTTACAGTGATCCAGCAGGTCAGTCAGATGAGCCACAAACCACCAGTTGCTCAGGGCAATGCTGTATTTTAAAGCAAAAGAAAGAGAAAACTAAGCCTACCACCTCTAAGGAATGCCTCAGGTTTTCCACAGGCAAATACTATGGGAGTGAATGCACACAGAAGCAATGCTGTAGAACTAGAGAATCGAAAACCTTAAAACTCAACCTGCATTCCTTGATCACTTGATGCATCTCAAATTCAAAGGCTGCCATTAAAATCGTGTCTAGAGGCTCAGGGCTGCTTTCTCCACCCAGGAACAGGTCCATACTAGACTGTGGAATGAGATTACAAGACGTGATAAATGCAGAAGTTGTGAGATGGTAAAAGGAAGACATTTGTTTAGATGTAGCAGCCTCGTTTAGGTTATTTTATGGGAAGTAACAGGTCATAGAGAATGAACCCATTAACAAAAAAGATTTTTCCTTATTTTAGCATAAGGAAACCCAGAAAATAATTTGTGGGAACAATTCTTGTAACGTGAGACACCAAGGAGAATGGGTCTTCAATAGTGATTTGTTCACTGTATCAGTCTCCCAGTCCTCTTACAAATTCCCCCATCAGAATTAATCTTGCACCGGTGAAGAAACTGCTACAGCACAATGACCTGTGTCAACTGCTAAAACGTGTTCAAAACAACGGCCAAAAAACTGTAATTACTGCATCCTGTTTGTAGTAATTTTGTATATGAGGCTATGGGTACTACCCAAACGCTCTGAAGGACTTCAAGAGTTCTTGACGTATTAGCAGGAATACTCACATAAAAATAAAAGAGAGAACTGTAAAGGAATATGGACTATTAGTGGTTCGGTTTAGGTAAAATTAATTGCTTGGAGTTAATCACCTTGTGTTAGGCCACACTGGCAGATGACTTATACAGAACTCTCTCAGCTTAAGTAGCTGAAATTGCTGAAGCCTTAGGCCACGAGCTGGGAACTTTCACCTACATAACCTGAACTTGTTTTGAACTTCTACTTAGTTACACAAAGGAAGGCCCCGAGACCCAGACCAGTACAAACCAGGAAATAAACAACTACAGGGAGCCCAGGCTGTGACCCAACAAGATAAGAACTGCTAATGGCTCCCTGGAGACAGAGAGAGAATCCAATGACCCCAGACCATTAACCACCATTGGACCTGAGACACCAGGTGTTGGTGAGGTGCTGAAGAGTGAGATGAGGCGGATGCAGAGTGTGTAATTGCCCAGGAATTCCTTTGTTTTGGGTCCCTCTCTGCAGCACCCAGCTTGAGCTGTCCTTGCTGCTGTCCCACTCAAGGTTAGGGGCGGGGTGGGGGGGGTGG
>VXBJ01007099.1:503809-518097 GCA_013400055.1 Nycticryphes semicollaris | reverse complement strand
CTGACTCGCCATGGCCGACGAGAAGCCCAAGGTGAGGCTGGCGCCCTCCCGCCCTCTCCTCCTTCCTCCTGCCGTCTCACTTCGTCCCTCAGGCGGCGGTGGGAGGCCAGGGCCCGGCGGCGGGCCCTTTCTTCCTTTGAATTTTTAAACTGAGATTGAAAATATTAAATCTTGTTGCGAGCGGGGAATGTGTCCCACGGCGGGTCCCCGCCGGGCCATCCCGACTGCTTCTTCTGAAGAAAACAAAGATGGAAATGCTGCCGGGCACCTCCGGGGAGCTGGGTCGAGGTGGACCTTTTCCTTCCCTCTCCCCTGATAACTCGGGATGGGAACAGGAGCCATGGCCTTGGAAGTTGGTTCTCTGCAGTTTCTGCCTGTGGAGAGGATCGGAATGGTCATTAAGGAGGGTGCTTTGATTTGTTTTCTTAAACGTTTTCTGAAGGAGAAAGTTTGGTTCCGTTCAGATTTTGTCAGTTTTTCAAATACTTAAAAGTGTTTTGAACAAGTTTTCTTCAGAAGTACCTGATATGAAAAAGTTTGAGATACAGTAAGAAAGAGACTTCCTAGTGGTTGAGATTGTAGTTATAACATAAATAACTGTATTCCTTTGGTTTTGAACTGTAGTGTGTATATTATTGTGACCTTTACAGATAGGACTTTTGTTTTTTAATTTGTTGTAAAATAGCTGGCCTAGTAAGTAGTAGTAGTGCACTGCTGCTTTGCATGTTAACCAACCTCAAGAACGACAGCTAATACGGTTTGGGGGTTTTGTATCTTGACTTTTTCTTTTTTTTAATGATTTTCAAATCAAAAGTACTCACCCTTACTCCTGAATTCAGAGTTTGAAATTGGTAAACACCTATAACATCATTATTTACTACTTTTTGATGACCTGTTGCACTTTGTTAAAATGTTAACTTTGTTTCGTGCTTTTTGGAGAAAAAAAAAAAAGCGTTGGTTTTCTTTTTCTTTTATTTCCTCAACAGGAAGGAGTGAAGACCGAAAACAATGACCACATTAATCTGAAGGTGGCAGGGCAAGATGGGTCTGTGGTGCAGTTTAAGATTAAGAGGCATACACCACTTAGTAAACTAATGAAAGCCTATTGTGAACGACAGGTATGGTTCTTGTGTCATCATCAGGAGAAGCAGTCTCTGGGGGAGAGGTGATCTCCATAGAGATAGATGAAGACACTGTAGTCTTAAAACTGTGTAAACATGCTAAAACGATAAAGACTTAACAGAAAGTAATTGTGTTGTGAGAAGGATATTGTGCTTAGGATCTCTTTTAGGGTGGACTGGCAGGGTTGTGACAGGAAATGGGTAAAATAAAGATCTGTTGTTATCTTTGTGAAATCTGCATTGAAGGTGTAGGCTGTTGGGAGGCAGCTGTTACTCTGCTGCTCAAAAATACCAGTATGGAAAAGGTGTGTTAGGAACCTGCAATATGAACTCAGGGTAGAGAGCTGAGTGATTATCAGAGGTATTTTTATAACTCTGAGTAACTTCTTGGTCTGGTCATAGACTTCTGATTTATTAGCTTAGTATTATGGTATAAAGGTGAGATAATATCAGTGAGTGTTTCAGGGTTGAAAGGTATCTAATGTCAGTCTTGAGAAGGAACTCATGATGAGCTTTCTTTTCACTCTTGTGGTCTAGTTGTCAAGTTAATCCTCTGAAGGACAAAACAGTGTCTTTTGGTAGAACAGTGGCAACTGCAGACACCCTACCAGGTTGCAGGCAGCTATTGCAAGTTTTAGAAACACCTGTATAAGAGTAGTGCTTAAGTTTTTTACCACTTCCTTCTGAAGCTTTTGATCAGGGAAATTTTGTTTCTGCTGTCCATGATTTTTTAATGAATTGTCTGCTTTAAGAAGTTCCATCTCCGCAAAAGTGTTGGAATTAGGGAAGGATGTTTTTTAACACAAATATTCAGTGATGCTATCCAATACAATTAAATCAGTATAATATATTGAGCTGACTGTTTTGCCATCAAGAAAACCAAACTTGAATTCCCACAGAGTGGTAAAAGCTCTGTGGTTTACCCTTTGCCACGATAGGATTGTGGTACAAATAAAGACAGGGAAAATCTGCTCCTACTGAACAGGTGAATATGTTCTTGTATGGCCATACTGGGAATAAGTTAAATGAATATTTGAGGTTGTGGACCCTTTTTTGCCAGTCTGTCATGCAAACTCATGTAAATCACCGTGCATTGCATTTCCCAAACATAAAGTGCAGTTATAGCTGTCTTTTTGGGAGTTTAAAGATTGGGTAATTGTTTGTAAAGTCCCGGGAAAGATGATTTTAGAAGTACCATCCATACTGCAGTTACATGGATGCAAACAAAAGTAAGATTCTAAAACTTTCCACCTTAATTTCTGATCTACTTTAAAAAACCCAAAACATATCAATGAAAACCCCATGTGTTGTTTGAAGAGGAAGGAACAGAATCTTTCAAACAGGAGACATCTATTTCTGATTTTGGTTTTAAGCTAGAACATACCCAAAGGATATTTCTGTGGAGATGGGCTTGTCTTTATTTTTCAGGTGCTTACTTTTCAAACTTTGTTTAAAAGCATTTGTTCTGCTTATCTCTAAAAGTTAGATTTTGTTTGTGTTCCTAACTAGGCATACCCAATCTTAAAATCCTTAAGGAGTGGACTTTGGGTTTCATTTGGAGAACTGTGGATAGTGTAGAATTTAGCAGCTGTAAAGAATGAAAATCATGTATTGCATGTAGTAGACCTAAAATGGAAGTAACTAAACCTTGAATGAGATGTTTAGAAGATGAAGTCTATTTGCAGTTACTGTTGGGGGGGGGAAATTGTGTATGGAATGTACTTATTTTTTTGTGGATATTAATTGCACCAAGGTACAGTTTTTGAGTATCTTTTCCGCTGTCATTTGTTCAGCTCATAAGTTGTCTAGAACCTGAATTAAAAAAAAAAAAGAAAGAAAAAGAAAGCAACACTTCTGGAATAGGAGATACATATTTTTAAGAGAAACAATGTCTTGAAGAAACAGCTCAAACCAAATGTTGCTGTGCAAAAATGTGTTGCTGCCATGACACTCAGCTGCATGGTTTTCTTGAACAGGATAATATTGAGTGAGCACTGCAGAATCTTAGTCACGCTACAGAAGGCATTTTGTTGTGAACTATAAAGCCTTACCAAAAATTTTAGTCATATTTATTAAAATATTTCCCCGAGAAATCAACTTCTCAAAAAATAATCACTACATTGTTTTCTTTCGTGTGTTACATCTGCTCTCGCATGGCTAAATGAAAGCTTTTCTAATTCAGAGGTGTCAAAGCAGCACCCTGCCATCCGCTGGATTTACTCCAAAGCCAACTAGACACGTTGAATTTGTAGATACTCTGTAGAGAGAGAGTAGATGGAACTGGGAAAGAAACAGACACCAAGGTTCTTGGTTCTGGCTGTATCCTCAAACTTCATCTTCTTTTGCAGAATGTAGTGTGCTGTGGAATACCTTTGAGAACAGACTTGTGAATTTGAAGGCTACGTTATTAGTAGAAGGGATTATTGGATCTTTAGTTACCTTTTGTAATCTGTTGGCTGAATCAAGAGTAGTAGTTTTCTGGGGATAGAAGAGGTCAGGAAAATTGCTGGTATGTGGTAGAAATACCAGTTTGATATCCTATGTAGTAGTTACTAGAAGTAGAAGATTCCTGTATTTAAATTTATTTATTTTTTAAAGTTTCAGCTGTGCATGGAAAACTTTGATGCACTGATTTCTTGTTAATAGGAACTCAAGGTCAAAAAGTTACCGTTGGCTACTCTTTGCCACTACAGATAATAGATAGTGCTTGCTTTTCTGGAAAAAAATATTTTAGAACACCTTTGCTTTTGGGGAAGGTCAAAAAGGAGTTTTGAATATTACTGTTTGATGTTTGTTACTCAAAGTGTTGCATCTAATTTTAAAGTGAATTATTGTTAAGGAGCCCTATAGAAATCCTGGGCTTTGGGGTAAGACTTGTGCACTAGAAATTGGTGTATTTTAACTTACAGTCAGTGGGGGCACTGTTGTTCTCTTACTTATTGGACACAATGCAATTTTTAATACAAAACAGATTGCAAGGATTTGTAGTGAAATGCCTTAAAGTCAGTGCATGAGGGGAGTATGAAAACTGTATCGTGTGTTATGAATGGTGGCTTTTAATGATCATCCAGTGACAAGTTCAAGAGAAAATTAGAGAGTACTTTTACAGCAGACTTACCTCCCTTTGTGTTATTTCTCTTTGTCCAGGGGTTGTCAATGAGGCAAATCAGATTCCGGTTCGATGGGCAGCCAATTAATGAAACAGACACACCTGCACAGGTAAACAACAGAAGCAAGACTAAAGAACTGTATTTTATATTTACTGTAGGACTTGATGCTTCTGTTTCATATAAAATACTTGTGTAATTGTATGTATTAGTGATAGAATGTTTAATTAGTTTAGGATTATTGGAAATGGAATATAAGACTTCTTTAGTGTTTTGAATAGTAAGTCTATATTGCTCTAGTAATAAAATTAGAAAACTAAGTACAGTGTACAGAGGGTGAGCCTTGTAAAACTAACTTTAGTAAGTCAAGGCTCTGAGATAAGTATTGGTAAGTTAAGAATTGATTTTTTCCTGAAGCAATGACTTTGTTGTTTTTATAAAAGTTTGCCAGGATGTTATCAAAGGTCCTGTTTGCAAGCTTGCATTTGTAATACAAAAGTAATTTTCTGGTACTGGTTATTTGAAGCTCAGTTTCAGCCAGCATAAAATTAAGGCATACTGTGAAGTTTGGGTTGTCTGTAATTTGTTAAAACGAAGGCAGTTCCAAGAACAGAATGGTTTGCTGTGACTCTTGAGTACTTTTCTGTACTGCTCCCTGTAGCTGTGTTTAATCAGCCTTTCCAAGTGATAGAGTTTTATATGCTTTTCAGAACCACTTGTTACAAAAAAGGGACTATTGTTTTTAGAAGGTTTGTAGTAGATCTGCGTTTTCTAAGCAGTTGCTCCAAAGAGCGTGCCTCTTATGGCTACAATCTATGCTACAAACTTTTTAACTTGGAATACTGATAATTGATGCAATGGGCTGCTTTTCTCTCCATCCGTGTTATGCTGAAGCCAAGGATCAGTCTATTTATAGCTGCAGTAAATGCTGTAAACCAGTCTGATTTCCTGGAGCAGAAATTGAGACTGTTTAGAAATATAACTTGTATTACTCGCAGCAACTCCTTTAGTCTTGGTACAGGTTTTGGCAGTAGGTAACATTAACATCCCAGAAACACCAACTGTGAAAGTTAATGGTGAAAGAATAGAGTTACATTAATGAAGTATTGCTGTTCCTCACCCTCTGTTTGTTACATCGTTGACTATATAAAGTGTTTGGGTTTTTTTTGTGCTCGCTGATGCTTGGTTTTACTGCCTGGCTGGGCTGGGGACCTTAATTATAGTCTGCTTTCTTTAGTGCTGTAGCTGAAGCCACTTGTACATTTGAACAACAGCAGCAAAGTGGAATTGTGGCAATGTTTTAAGGTAAACTGAGGAAATAAACAGGAGAAAAGATGCAATGGCAAAGGAGGCAACAGAATTAAAATATTATGAATGCTGATCTTTTTCCATATGAGTCACACGGTGCACCCCAAGGTTACTTGTTAGAATTCATTCCAGGACAACAGTTCGCAACTGGCATTTTTCTTCCCAGGCAATTTCTTTGCTTTTGAGTTCTAATGAGGTAGGCTAAATGTACAAAGTGATGATGGTGGAAGGGAGCGGGGCTGCTGTCTTCAAGTTGCATAAAAAGTAACCATAAAGATAGGAAATGGAAGAACAACCCAGTCTATAGTAGATATTTGAGAAGAGTTGAAAGCCTTTTTTCTCTTTTCTGCTGTAGTTGGAAATGGAGGATGAAGATACAATTGATGTGTTCCAGCAGCAAACAGGAGGAGTTTACTAAAAAAAAAAACAAACACACAAAAAAAGAACCTGCTACTTTCCTCTCCAGAACTGTGTTCCCACAGGTGACACATTCACAATTAGAAAAATGAGACTTGGTTCAGCCACATCCTGACTACTGCAGTATAGTTTTCTCTCTTCTCTCTCTTTTTTTTTTTTTCCTATTCCTTCTATTGTACATAAAGTAACTGGTGTATGTGCACAGACATAATGCATATTTTTTTTAACTAAATGGCCAATGGTATGTTTTGATCAACATTTAATGGAGATGGGGTGGGAAAACAAACTGGTTCTGTGAAAATGCCCCTCTCTCCGTTAGTGGCATGCTCCTTCTACTTTTATCTTTATATTCCAGTAAGTTATTTTGCTCTCACTGTTTAAAAACAAAAACCTTGCATACCTTGTTTGATTGGATAATTTCAATGTTTTTCTTTTATCATTGTAAAACCAAGGACAATTTTATAACTTTTTTGTACGTAGCTGTTACATGTAGAGCAATCTCTGTCTAAGTAGGGGTAAATTACTCTTAAAGAAAGAAAAAAAAAAATCCTAGATAGTTTTCCCTTCAAGTAAAGCGTCTTGTTGTTTAAATAAACTTCTTGTTTAAAATAACCAGTTTTCTTTATTTCTCTGTGGAGTAATAGTACTCAGCACTTGTATTTCTTCCTCTGCAGCACTTTACGCTTCTCAATTCTCAGCTTTCTATGCGGTAAGTAAGCATAAATCCCCTTTTACAGTCGGAAGACAGTTGGAAAATGAAAGGCTTCCTTGAGACCTCTCAGTCAGTCAGTAATTGAACTGGAAATAGAAGTCACTTTTGTCTTCTTTTGAATTTTTTTTTTTGTTGTTGGTTGTACATTCTGCTAAGCCAAAAATGTTTGATGAGGCAAACTGCAAAATACTGGATTGTTTACTATTGCCTTTGGGTTAAGCTCTTTTTGTTAGTCCTTAACAGAAACGTGAATATTGTTGTTACAGTATCTTATTCAAAACTCTGTATTCGAATGCTTTTTGTTGTAAACATTAAGTTAAAAAGAGCAGATAATTTCATTAACCATTCAGTTTACCATGGTATCAAATGGGAGATGCTTGGAAATGTAAAGCAAAAATAAAAAATTGAGTTCTGTTTTGGGTGTATTTAGCTCTGATGGTGTAGATTCCAAGCTCTGCTTTAGCACTGGGGTGTTCCTGCTTGGAAGGCAAAAGAGGCTTGAAGTGAGCCAGAGATAACGGTGTGTTTCGTGAGTCTTTTTCACAAGGAAAGGTCTTGAGTTCCCTCGTGGGGAAGTTTAGGGGTTGTGGTGAAATCCATGGAGGTTCACAAGAGATAATATACCTGTCTTCTCAACAGCCCCAAGGTGTTCTCTGATGTCCTGACAGTATTCTAATATTTTGTAGTGTTTTCAGTAAGTTCATGCTTGTAGGCATTAACTTGTTAGCAGAGCTCGCTTTCAGGTGGTAGTTAATCCAATAAGTGATTATTACATGGTAGACCAGTGCCTGCTGGATCTGGGAATTCTTTTAACTTTGTGGTAAAGTGCTGGCTCTGTGCATTTACCTGATGGACAATAATCTATTTGACTTCTGTCATGATTTTACGATGCATTAATTGCATCTAATGGAGATAGAACAAAAATAGTGTTTGTTTTTGCAGTTGCTTTTGACTACGTAGCTGAAGAATGTAATCTATATGCCGTTGTTTTAATTCTAGGAAATTCTGCTGCTAAGCAGATTATTTCTTACTCTGGTATGTGTTTTGTAGGCTTCTGTGGTATAGTGCAAGGTTGGAATTCCCTCTTGTGAACAAATGTTTTCATATCCAAACCCACAAAGGCAGGAGAAAACTTCTTTGGAAAAGAGAAAAGAGGGTGTGTGTGTGAATGTATTTCAACACCTTTCATAGGTTAGACCTGGAATACATTGCTTTTTGGCTTTAGAAGCTCTGGCTTTCAACCTGGCTAGACTCCTGATAACTGTATAAAATTCTTTCAGCTTGATGTCATGCCAAGACTTTTCCCAGGAGAAAGGAGTCTTTATCTTGTTTGGCCAAAACCAGATGTTTGGACTTGCTTTAGTTTCTGAAGAAAGGGTGAGGTGTCCCTGAAAACAGCTTTTTTTTTTTGTTTTTTTTTTTTGTTTTTTTTCAGCCCAGCTTAAGACACTGAAGCTCAAAACTCCATGTTGTATCTTGTCTTCTGTTTTTGCTTTCCTCAGGCAATGTAAGTCAAGCGACAGGTACTGAGCAGCATGCTTTCAAAAACAATGTCTTAATTTCCTGAATTAGCAGAGTGGTGTGTCATCTGTCATGAACTTACGTGCAGGATTATTATAAGATAATGTTCTGTTAATAAATGGAGACCATTTAACATGAATTTTGATGAGCTTACCGAAATTCCCCGTTACAAAAATGGAAGCCAGAGGACTTTCATACCTTTTGAATTGATGTGATAGCTTTGGAAATACTCCTTAATTCAGCATAAATTGAAATTTCCTCTGGTGTTTGGCAACAGCCTATTAAAAAAAAATAATGGAGGGGTATTGATCACCTAAACTTTTCCATTTCTAATATCTTTATGCTGTTCACCTGAGCTTGCTCCGTGTATTTCTGAAACGGTTCCTCTAACAGTGCTGAGTGGTGTTTCTGTAAGATGGTGACTGCAATCAAAAACTGATAAAATGGTCTTTCTGGAGAGGTGTTTCCTTGATTAGATAAAAATCAAGAAATTCTCTTGAGATCTTACTAACTTAGGAGCTTCAAACATTTAATTTCCACTAGTCTAGCGAACTGGACTGGCACATTCTGATATGTGTTTGTGTATGCAGCAATGCAGAAACACTAATTTTTTAGAACTCTTCATGCGTGGTCTTGTAAATACTCTCCTTATGATAGAACTTGTTGCTTGTCAGTACCTCTCCTCTGCTGGTTAGAGAATTCACCTGTTGACTCCTGTTTGCTGGGACCGTCAATGGTTTTGCTGGGACTTCATCTTCACTAAGAGGACCCCTGCTGGGGGCGGTGATTCAGAACTGGTATGACGTACAGGGATATAAACAATTTGGATTAAATGTTTGGAGTTCTGTTAGCTGCCTGGCCTGGCTTGATTTGTAACAGTTCTCATGTTTATACTGGTAGCCTGGTGGACTAACTGTAAGCCCAAATGTCGGAGGATAAAGGGAAACAGGGCGGAGAGATCTTGTCGAGCTACTTGCGAGGTAAGTTTTTCACGTTTATTAAACAGCTGGGATCTTTCAAGAGGCTGGGCAAATTATATTATTACCCACAATTTTCAAATAATGTATTCTAAAGTGATTGCCATGCGATTTAGATAATATTCCTCTCATTCTTTTTAAAAAGAATGAAGTATGTCATAATTGGCTACAGTACTCTAGTGAGTTCTTGTGGATGAGAAGACCTTGCCTTTAGCATATGCTGGGTCTTCAGTCCCTCAAAGAGCTTTGCTTCCAGTGGTGGGATGGATGCTACCAGTTATTTAAAAAAATGTAAACAAAATAGTTTCCAGCACCTAAAATAAAGCATTTTTATTCATGTGCAGGGGGACTACTGACAGACTGAAAGCACAGCTGGTTTCGGTGTGACCCTTAGTTAACACCTGAAAGTTGGTAGCTTAGTTTATCTGCACAGTGGGGGTAATGCCCATTTAATAGGGCTCTTGTGAGGATCAGTATTAAAGTGGCCTGAGATGCTGGTTCAGCAGGGGTCCTGGGAGGGCACGGCTGTTTGGAAATGGAAATGGGATACGCTCAACTGCTAAGAGCGTAAGGAAATCCCCCGGGTGGTAACGTGAGAGAGAGTGGAGCTGGCAGAGGGAGGTGTGTTCCACAAGAGAAAAGGCACTGAAGTAGTACAATGATAATTTGTGCTGTTTCAAGGTAACTACGGTATCAAAACAGACAGAGCGTCTCTGCCAAAGGTTATGGTCAAAGCCAGATTGTTTTCTCGCAGGAATATTCCTTTCTGGTACCTTCACTTCATGACTTGTGAGGCAGACAATGTAATGGTGCTGTTTTGTCTCTTGGTTCCATTGTGACCCTTACTGCAACATTAATGAAAAGGTATAATGTGACTGGCTCAAAGAAGTAATACTTTTAGTGCTTCTGCCAGTTAGAAAGAACTGAATTTCTAAGGAATAGCAATTTGTTTTCAAAGCTAAAAATGAAAAACTAGGTGCTTCCTTGATCATAGTCTGTTGAATTGAATTGAAAGTGAACAATAAATTGAAGGATTTTTATGGGAATTTTAGATTGTGGCCACTTCTCAGTACATGTGTATCAGCTGGTGTGATGGGCTGTTGTGGAGTAATAAAAGACAATCTAGAAGTGTTTAAATAACTTGAATTATTCTTAATTATATTACCACTGTAACCTAATGTGTTTCATTCTCTGGATTATTGAGGTTTGTTCATTCTGGCTGTTAACCGGTTGCCACACTTGAATATGTTTTGATAAGTGAGTAATTCATTTATCTTGCTTTTTTGTACTTCCTGTCAGAATGAATTTGTAGTACAGCGCTTCTCCCTTGGTGGTTAGGAGGCAGGAGTGTGAGGATAAATAGGAGATGAAGACTGGATTTTGATCCCTCTTTGCAGTTGTTGATCTTCAAGGTGCTTAATTACAGAGGTTTCGTGGTGGTTCTTTTTCTTTTTTTTCTTTTTTTTTTTCACTAGTAGCATGGGACTGGTGATCTTACTCTAACAGGGAGGTGCTGGGGGTGCAGCTGGTATTCATGACATGGTTTGAGTCCCTTCGAGGGACCCCCCCCTCTCCTCCTGAAGAATTTCAGTTTGGTTGGGAGGGGTGGAGCAGGGCTGGTGGTGCTCTCGCTGTCAGCAGAGATCCCAGAAGTGATGACAGTCAGTGGGGTGCTGTAGAAAGACAACAGGAAGGTGTGAGTTGGCGAGGAGCTGCAGGTGGGAATGGAGACTACGGGAAGAGCTGTAGGTCTTAACAAATAATCCTGATGTGAGGATGAGGAGCCCTGAAGAAGACTAAGGCTGTGGAAGATCAAATAAAATGTACATAGGTTCTTGCTCCTTAGGAAAGGAATATTCTCCAGGTGAACGTGGACACGAAGGACACCCTTTGTGGTGAAATTTGTGCTGGTTGTGATGGCTTAGATTTCTCCCTTTCAGCATCTAGTCCGTAGATCTATCTCACTGAAGCACAGTTGATGTCCTGCAAGGGCTCTTGAAGTGTCACTTGATTAAAAAAGCTTCACAGTTTAAGCAAACTTGGACGAGACAAAAATGGAATGAAGGGAGCTCTTCGGGGACTCTGTCAGGACACTGACTTCTCCTTCCAGTGATGCTTGCTTTTTTTTCCCCGCTAAGGAACACTGTTTTGCTCTACACTGCCAGGCCTCGGTAATGTTGGATGCCCAAATAAGAACAGCAGCATGAATTGGCCTCTCTGCTTTTGATGTTCGAACTACACTTCTGCAGCTCTGAGGAAAGCTTAGACATTGTGATTCGAGGCTCCTTCCTGGACAGTAACATACTTTTAGGAACTTCACCTGAAGCTGTAGGGAGGCATCAAAGCAAGTAATTGCTTTTCCTGCAAACTGCAGCATCTGCTCAGTAGGTCAAACAGTTGAATCTGTAGGGTACCAGTCTTCCACCGAACTTCCACCACTCATCCCTTCAGATGCAAAAGTCTTTGACAACTGCACATGGAGCTGGGACAAGGATTATTTATTAGCTGACACTTTAACTTTACCTTCAGCTGTGAATGAATTGGAGTCAGAAGAAAAGACAGTGTCAAACCCTCCTTTTTATATCATGGGCTTGGAATAAAGAAAGCAAGCACTTTGTGACTGCCATAAATAACAGAGGGTGGCATGAAGAAGAAACCCTTGGTCACGGGAGGGTGACCAAGCTGGAGCTTTTCTCAAGCCAATGGTATCTCTCCTTGCCTAACCCTTGCATTTCCGGCAGTCTTGTTCAGACTTCCAGATGCTTTTTGCATTCACTGCTGGATGAATTTCAACAACAGGTGGAATTGTTTGGTGTCTGAGTTCTTCAAACAGCTGCTGAGAATTGTTTTGGTCAAACGTCACTATCCTGGGAGGGATGGTAAGTCCAGTTTCTGTAGCAATCTTTCTAAACCCCTTCCTCTTGTTATGGGTAAATAATCAGCAAAGCAGCTTTTATTTATTTAAAGACTTTCCTGCAGTCAGGACTGTCTGAGAGATCAGTGGGGTCCCTTAGAAACACTGAAGGTTTCAAATTTAATTTAAAAGTAGCTTTATCAGAAGAAACAGGTTTTTCTTCATCTTGACTTTTAAAAATGGCTCTGTGTGTCTCAAGGGTGCAAATTTAAGAGTCAAATCCCGTGGGTTTGAATAAAAAGCATTCAGATGACAAAATACTTTTGAAAATTCCCAAGAGAGCAGATGCTTACCTGTATGCAAGTAGGTATCATTTGACTTCTTAATGCCCAAGCCTAAGGGATAATAGAATTAAAACAACTGTGTCACGTTACTTAAAATTTCCCTTTAATCTCCATCTAAAGATGTGATGTGACAGAGAATTCCCTGGGGACCTGAATAGTGGTTGGGGCTTATTTTTTTTAATCAAGATTTGATTTTATTTTATTTTAATAGATCCTAGATTATAAAAGATCAAATACTGTGGTCCTGTTTGTGTACTTCTAGCAGTTCAGCACTTTCCTGAGTTAATATTAAGAGCTACGGTCTTGAATCACTGCATTATCGTTCTCTTTTTTTCTTGTGTGTGTGTGGGGGGGTTTTTTGGGGTTTTTTGCTACTTTACAAACAACAAAGCTTGCATTTTCAAAACCAAAAAGAAATATTTTCTGGAGAAAACTGTTTTTTTGGGGGGTGTATTAAGGGCTGTAATTAGGGCAAACTGGAAGTAGTGGATAGAACAGATAGGGGGTTTCTTTCCCCCTTTCTCCCTCCTTTATGCAAGTACTGATTAAAATAACATTTGCAATGGGAGGTCCTGATGTGTTAATTTTGGGATAAAAGTTGTGGTGATGAAGGAAGCATCTGTGTGTCTGTAATCTGCAGGGAGTTCAGGAGGCTCCCAGTCCCCAAATCAAAGGTGGGTTTGACAGGTCAATAGCCAACATCTGGTAATTTAAATCCTGTGCTGTGTTGAGTTTTATACTGGCACTTGGTGGAAGATACTGTGGCACAAAAGCATGCGGCCTTGTGCTGTTAAGACACAGGTGAGCAGTGTTGCTGGGCTTTACTCCATTAAAATTAGGTAAATCCTAATTTTATAGACTACGATCTACTGCTCCAAAACAGCCTGATACTGTAAATTATTTTACTCCACTGTGTGTTCACCTGAGGTGATGCGGTTTCATGCTCTCCCTACCGCAGCGGCCCTGCAGACCCTTGTGTCGCTGCCGTGGCCTTGCACAGACCCCTCCTACACCTTGAAGGCTTCAATATTGTTCATCCATGTGCTTTGGAATGGCGCCTTGACATCCTCTTAGGCAACTTGAAGGCCGGTGGGGACCGGGCCACTTCTCAGCACCGTGAAGAGGTTCTCGACAGGGACGGCCAAGCGGAGTGGACATCGGTGGTCCGATGGTAGCCGAGGTGATGTCCTCGGAGGTGGCTTTAGGGGTGGGTAGATGGGTGTGGAAGGGCGGTGGGTGGCCGGTTAACTCCCTCCCTGGGACTCTCCTCACGGCACGGCCGCCCCTGGCTGGGGAAACGCCACCGAGACTTTTGTCTCGCCTCACACGTGCCTAAGCCAATCACAGCACGCCAGAGATGAGCGACAGAACTCCCGGCCAATCATCAACAAAAGGCGCCGGCGCCCAAGCTCAGCCAATCACCACGGAGCAGACGTATTGCTTCGCCAATGAGCTTTTAAGGATGAGGCAAGGGGCCTCAACTACACGGTGAGGCGGGCTGAAGTACAGAGTGGCAGGGCGCGGTCGAATAGGAGCTTGGGATTGGGTTTGAACTATCCAATGAGGAGGCCGTTGAGGGATGGGCCTTAACTTGGGTATAAAAGGGGCGGCCGGTGCGGGCGGCGGCTGCAGTTGTCACCGGCAGCAGCAGGGTGGGCAGGGAGAAGGTACTCGGTTCCCGGGACCGTCACTCCCCGCTGGCCTCTCAACGGAGCCCTTTCCCCTTCGTCCATCTCCTCTGTCCCTGCCACCATGACCACCACTACGACCTTTTCGGGCATGGACCCCAGTGGCAGGAACAGCTCCAGGTCCGTCGGGGATTCTTGGGGGCCGTTGGGACCGCGAGGGCGGTGGGGCCGTCGCTCCCCTCTCGCCTCAGGGCCTAGGGGCCCGGCCGGACACGTGGGGGCGGCTCTGAGGGGGTTGA